>VUQS01038750.1:0-10377 GCA_015108495.1 Heterochromis multidens | reverse complement strand
GGATTCCAGAACTTATTGACTGCAAAGCCAAAACTTACCTGCTAAATATATTACTCACTGCAGCCCTAAAATGCATAACTATCAGATGGTTAAAACCAGAACCTCCCACATATAATATATGGATTCAGAAAGTATACGATGTCTATCTGATGGAACAAATGACATACTCACTTAGACTACAGAAACCTGCTTTTGAGAAATGGTGGAGACCCATGCTACCTTTATTAATACAATGAAGAACGCCACCTAATCTTAAGAGCCTCTTTCCCAACGCACATATACACACACACTTACTTATGGATGGTATAGGGAACACGGAGACCAAGAGACTGCCTTATATGAGGCCAAAGAGTGCTTATGTATTTTTTTTTTTCTTTTTCTTTTGTATTTTGGTATGTATGTATGCTTGCTTTCTGTAACATGCTGATGCTGGACATTTATGGCTGCCTTGTGTAGTTTTTGATGCGAGCATATACTTGTATATATGGGCACAGTTGTATAGAGGAGGTGTGGGATGTATCACTGCTGATTAAAAATAAATAAAAATTGAGTTAAAAAAAAAATAAAAAAAATAACCAGAGTTCTGTTCATTCTGTTGACACTTGATTAGTTTGGCCTGAAGACTGAACCAAACAACTGCAGAGTGAATCCAGGAGAGCCTCACATTCACATTTTCACCTCTTCACTGTATCACTATTTCAAATTTTAGTGAACAATAATTTCAAAATGAACTAATGACCTGGATTGATTTCCCGGTAACTTCCGATGCCATAGGCGTCCACAATGTTCTGGAAGCCTGATGTGAACTTGTTGGTCTTGTTGAAGGTAGGTGGAGTCTGTTTGGTTTGCATCCTGTTCAGGATGGAGGGCACTGTTGATCCACTCCTCTCCTGTGAAATAAAGCCTCACTTAGAAGTTATTACACTGAAAAACCTGTCTAAATGTACCTGTGGCCTCAGCATATGTTTCTAAGGGACTAAGTATATACATATATATACTATCATCTAAACCCTTTATACTTAATTTTCAATATATACATTTAAAAACAGTTATTTTTTAAATTTATATGCTAATATATGAGCTCATTTTTATGTTTCCCACTGTGTTGCATCAATACTTCTTTTAACAGCACCGTTTAAGAACTAAGGAAACCACCTGCTGTACTTTGAAAAGTCAAATGTTTTATACGTCACAAAACAGTTCATATTTTCAAAGTTCATATATCATATCTTCCTGGTGTAGAGTGCATACAGGACAGTTTTTGTAGTTTTGCATTACCTTGCTAAAATGGTATCTAGATGGTAACATATGTTGCTCCAAAACTTGCCTTCACAGATGTGCAAGCTACCCTGTAAGTTTAATGCTATACCCCCCCATACCACTGAAATGTATGCTTAGAAAAAGCAGGATGGCCCCTCTCCTCTTTACCCTGGAAGAGGCATTCACACTTAACAAAACAAATTCCAGATTTTTAATGGTCAGACCACTACAGAGTCGTGTCTGTGTTTAATGCCTGGCCACTGTACAAAGAGCATGGTCATGCAATATGTTTTTGTTGTCTTTGTCCCTTGTGTGCAGATTTCTTTGGATTTTCTGAATATTTTAATGTATCTTTATGTACCATAGATGATGTAAATCAATCATTCTTTGGATTGAGAAACATGAATCTTAAATTGCTTACCTATAGGTTCACAGTTTTTTTAAAGGCCAGTGAAAATTGTTTTTACAGCTAAAAAGACTCAGCTTCTCTCAGATGCTCTCTTGATACCCAGTCATGTAACCTAATCATCTTAAAAGCAAGATTTTCCATCAGATATTTTGAAATATTTTTGAAAAAGGTGGTAACTAGGTACAGCTATTCTGTTATTTTGAATTTGCTTAGAAATAGAAACTTGGAATCATTATAGTTTCTTTTTTTAAAGCTTATTCAATGAAAATTCTCCAAGGTAGGAATATAGATCAAAAACTCAGTCCAGGTTTCTGAGTGACTATGGGCTCAGATGCAAAGCATGAAGAACCAGAATGGAGAAGTGTGATAGGCTGCAGTCTGCAGTGCAGAGGGAAAAACAAACTCACCGTTCCTCTGCGCAGAGCAAACTGAATTGAGTCTAGGTCTGAGACAGGACACCACACCTCAGCAATCAGACACTTCTGGGTGACATCGATGTTGCAGAGGTTCAGTGTATGGTAGATGGCCTTCATCTTCCTCACCTTGATGAACCATACCCGCATAGTCTTAGAAGCAGCCTGAAGCACTCGCTGACGGTGGTCCTCTGTTTGGTTCAGCACCTACAGCAGAAGTGAGGAGGGATATGTTTCACATGCTAGATCCTGGTTGTTTGGGTGTTTCTGGGCCTTGTTAACCTGAGCTGTTTCTATAAAAAATGACACATGGTTATTTTATTTTTCAAACTTTCTTGTTGAGGATGTTTTGTGGACTGATGTTTGAAATATGCAGTTTTAGCAGTGCAAAATGTGTTGGACAATGAATGAAGTCCTTTGTCAGTGCAGAAAACCTACATCATATTCATGCACACAACGTGATTTTCAGTGTGATCCTATGCTTTTTGTGTGGCAGGGTGTGTGGTTGGCAGGATCAGACTAGTTCAGACCTCTCAAGCAGAACCAGTGCTTTTTTCCAGCCTTAATAAGGGAAAACAGGGGAACCACAACACTATAAGAAAGGACAAAGGTCTTTCAAAGATAAGAACTATAGCACAATAAAGCCTGTCTACACTATGAGAGCCTTTGTAATTTGATGGAAATAAATTTTATCAAGGAAAACTGCAGGAGTCTGAACACAGACACTGCTGTGCAGAGCTTCAGATTTATTTCTTCTTGTTTCGTGAGAAGCAGTGTAACAAAGAGTGTAAAGAATTACTGAATTTAAAAAAAAGAAGTGCACTGCTAATAGTTACATGGCTTAAACAATAAATGGGCATCTGTCCAAGGTCAACTGCTTGCCCTCTGTTTTATTTTTCTAAGACTTTTAAAGTGTACTTAGTATGACTATAAGCTTTTTCCACACATGCCTGTAGACCATACATAACTTACCATTTGGAGGTCATCAATGCGGCTGTTGACTCCAGCCAGCATCTCCTTCCTCTCCTGCGGGGTCTCTGGACATGGGTAGAGAGAGGCACGGAACCTGGACGAACAAACACACTGTCAGTCTGAACTCACAGCATGCAACACATAATGTTCTCCCACACTCTGTGGCCTTTTTCTGGTGATGTGACAACAAAGTAGCAATTACAATAGATAATTCCTTGGGTTCACACCCATGCCCAACACTCCATTAAAGACCATCAGATGTTTGCTCTAATAAAATGCAGTGCACTATATATTTTTCAAAAACCTTTCTTGATGGCGGCAGACAGAAGTTATGGATCTTATGGATTTACTGTTGTGATAGCAGAAAAAAAAACATAGCCTGCTCTCGTTCCCACTGTAATCTGATTAAAATTAAAGCTAACACCTTAGCACTTAGCCGTGACATTACCATGTGATCATGTAACCATGTCGGGACTAAACATAAGCACTGCTTAATCATATTGCACAATTCTAAATTCTATAATGAAGACTGTCAATAATATTAATCAGTGGAAGCAAGAATGTATGGCTTTTTATGTGACACCCACCCCTCACAGATCTTCTTCACCCTGTTTTTCAGCTGGTCGCCCTGGAAGAAGATGATGAACACTGATTTGTGGACTTGATCTCCCTGTTGGAAAGGGAACAAGGTATTAGATACTGCTATGTATACAATTCCAATGCACAAGCAAGACAATATCCCTAGAATTTGACATGTACTATTTGTACACTATATTGCCAAAAGTATTCACTCAGCCATCCAAATCATTGAATTCAGGTGTTCCAATCACTTCCATGGCCACAGGTGTATAAAATCCAGCACCTAGGCATGCAGACTGCTTCTACAAACATTAGTGAAAGAATGGGTCGCTCTCAGGAGCTCAGTGAATTCCAGCGTGGTACCCTGATAGGATGCCACCTGTGCAACAAGTCCAGTCGTGAAATTTCCTCACTACTAAATATTCCACAGTCAACTGTTAGTGGTATTATAACAAAGTGGAAGCGACTGGGAACGTCAGCAACTCAGTGATGAAGTGGTAGTCCATGTAAATTCACAGAGCAGGGTCAGAGGATGCTGAGGCACATATTGCGCAGAGGTCACCAACTTTCTGTTCGGCCCCTTAGTTCCAGTGAAAGGAGCTCTTAATGCTTCAGCATACCAAGACATTTTGGACAATTTCATGCTCCCAACTTTGTGGGGAGAGAGAACACCTTTGAGATGCATTGGCCTTCTGGCCTTGTCTGACCTCACAAATGCGCTTCTGGAAGAATGGTCAAAAATTCCCATAAACACTCCTAAACCTTGTGGAAAGCCTTCCCAGAAGAGTTGAAGCTGTTATAGCTCAAAGGGTGGGCTGACATCATGGATTATGGATTAAGAATGGGATGTCACTCAAGTTCATATGAGTGTGAAGGCAGACGAGCGAATACTTTTGGCAATACAGTGTACTTTTGTATTAGCGCACAGTATTACATTCTTGTTTGAAACTTTGTTCTTATTACTACTCTCCATAACGCCATTCTTTGTATACTCACTGTGGTGGGGTCCTCCAGCGGGTCCTCAATCTCTGCCTTCCTTAAAAAGACATTACCACGACACACCCTCCACAGCATCCTCTCAAAGGTGGGAATCCTCTCCCTGCTGATCACTCCAGCCACAAACCTGCACAGGCACAAAACCAGAACGTCAATGACATCACAGCTTATCAGGCTAACATCCATCCATCCATTCTCTTCCGCTTATCCAGTTCAGGGTCGCAGGGGGGTGGAGCCTATCCCAGCTGTCTTATGGCGGGAGGCAGGCTGGACAGGTCGTCAGTCTGTCACAGGGCTAACACAGAGAAAGACATTCAACCATTCACACTCACATTCACACCTATGGGAAATCACCAATTAACCTAACCCCATGCATGTCTTTGGACTGTGGGAGGAAGCCGGAGTACCCGGAGAGAATCCACGCAAACATGGGGAGAACATGCAAACTCCACACAGAAAGGCCCCGGCCAGATGGTGGAGTCAAACCCAGGACCTTCTTGCTGTGAGGCAACAGTGCTAACCACTGCATCACCATGTCACCATGTCACAGCTTATCAGGGTAACGGTCCATCATAATTCACAAGTAACAAATGTGACCTTGACCTTGAGCACAATTTGGGTGACCCTTTAAGTGATCATAATTGTAATCGTAAATTTGATTTAATTCTGACCAATACTGTAGGAGCAATAGTGAACTGTGTGAACTGAACAGATGGACAGATGTTGACACCTCGCCTTTGCAGAAGCTCACCTGTCCTTTGGCCAGATGAGCTAAACATGCAAACTCCCAGAGAGAGTAGTTACACAAAAGAGAACGGTCCCCAGTACTTCTTCAGTACTTCAGTAAGCCCTTTGAGTGGAAAAATCACAGGATTTGGGAAGCAGCAGATAATGTATATGGAGTAAGTGGCAATGGCTATTTTTCTTATTTAGTTCTTGACTGTGCGGTTTATAGTTCTTGAGGCTCACTAATCAGACTGAATGGAAAGCACACTAACAGCAAATTTAGCAGACCATCCTCATTAACCTTGTGAGACCCAGAAGACTGCATTTTTTAAATTTCTTTTATTTTTCTAGACTTTAGCATATTAAGAAAGCTTCCTGGATAACTTGTGTTTAGTGAGCTGTTGGAGCTATCCTCATTTGGAAGAAATCTTTGACTCAATGAACTAAATAAACTCTTGTTAGGGTTTTGTCATCATATGAGTTGTTTAGTGTAGTTACTTTATATATTTATCATTACTGGAAAATGCTAAGAAAGAGAGCAGGGGAATGACATGCAGCAAAGGTCTCGCCAGCACAGGTCAACCAGTTTGGACAAATCTGACCAATTTTCAAACAAGCCGGCAAAGTGATGAGTCAAAGACATTCACTGCAGATTTCAAAAACACTTATTTTTGCATTAATATGTTGTAACACACATTGCTATTTGAATATGTGGTACAACAACTGAACTGTGTGATTGGAGGACATGATGCAGTCCTCATGCTTTACCCTAGTCGGAGCGGGGCCCCACGGCCCCCCTCACTGCCCTCCATCAGAGCCGATGACTCCTCCAGCAGGTTGGGATCCTCCATCTGTCAACAAAATAACAAAGAGCACTTTATCAGGTGTGGCAAGTTACCAGTTAGGTCCATGCACCATGCAAAGACTTTTGCACTGCCATTGCAAGGGCTGTACAGGTTGCAAAGGGGTGTAAGGTTATTAAAGGGGGTTAGATGGTAGATGCTCAAACATGGCCAAAGTATCAAATATAAAGATAAAAATATATTACAGTTATTCAGTGAGTTTCTGCAGACTGCTCCGAATACTAAAATTCTAACACTGACAGTATTTTCTGATTCTTGTACAGTGCTCGGCACTCAAAAGCTCAGTGATGTAATGCAATCTGGTTGTGTAGTGTATAAGTTTGAGAGGGTGGATTAAGCAAACCTCATTAAAAAACTGCTGGGTTCGATGGAGGATGTGTTTGAGCTCCGTCAGCTCCAGGAAGTTCTTCTTCAGGGCTTCCTGATTGGTGTTTATCTCTTTTAGTTCATTCTCCAGTTTCTCAAATGTGGCCTGCCAAGCATAACCAACACTCACAATTAACTGTGAAAATGGTGATAGATTATTTTGATAGATATAAAATTGTGTACCAACACAATAAATGCTATGGACAAGAAGGACGCACTGACTCCGAAGTGACTGATTACCTCTAGATCAATCATGTCTCTGGGAAAAGGTACTTCTGGATTCTCTCCAGTGTCCACTGTTGGGATGTTGGCTTTTTTGATCTCCTTCTCAACAAACCCTGTTCATCAGAGAAAGTCAATAACTTAACTGTCTATCACAACAAGGGATCAGAAACTGAATCAGATTCAGCAGCTGCACTGATTGTGGCTGGACCTGAGTCATACTCACTCAGCTTCCTGTCCATCTCTTCACATCTCCTCACTTCATTCACAAACTTGCGCTGGAACACGTTTACATCTGGATTCAACTGTGGGTAGAAAAAGACAAGAAAAACATATTTTATGACAAATTCTTTTTGGCATTTGGCATTCACTAAAAGCGATGTATACCCTGTAATAAAAAACTAACTTTCTATTTTTATTGCCAACACATGTGATGTCATATGAAAGACATGAGTATCACCTCCACATGTCCACTCGGAACTCTTAATGAAGAGGAGTTCTTCTGAGGAGTTCTACCATTGAGACATGTCACAGTCTGGTAGCACTTATACTCACATCTCTAAACTGGACCATGCCCAGTTCTCCCAGCTCGCTGACACAGCAGTAGGCTGCCTCTGACTGGAGAAAGAGCTGGGCCAGAGTCATCTCCTCACTCCTGAACAGTTCCCCCATGATGACCACTGCACTCTGCCTCAGCTAGGATACAGAAACACTAGACCAAGGACAGGAAGATTCAAAAGCAATTATATAGTACACAATAACTATATACTATACTATACCATATATATCATAGTATATTATACTACACTACTATACTGTACCTACTACCATACTATACAGCATTATATTTTACTCTACTCTTCATACTTTCTATAATAAAGTACAGTATAATATGGTTTCAGGTCTATACTGAATAACTTTGGGGCTGTAGCTACTGATCATTTTCTTAATTTTTTTATCTGTAAAATAATCAAGAAATAGTTAGATGTGTCTGTAAACTCTGACTCAGAGGTCCAGTGGTTAGCACGGTCACCTCACAGCAAGAAGGTTCCTGTTTAAAACCCTGGCAGTGGCATTTCTGTGCCTGTTCTCCCTGTGCCTGCGGGGGTTTCCTCCAGGTACACTGACTTCCCCCCACGCACCAAAGACATGCTTGTCAGATTCTAAATTGGCCACTGGAGGTGAGATAAATAAAAGCTTGTAGGGTAAAGTGCTTTGAGTGTTCAAAAAGACTACAGAAACACTAAATAAATGTCAGTCCATTTCAATATAAATGATTTTAGAAGGGTAGAATGTTGTTTTTGTAATGTTTTTGTAACTGTGTGTATTCATGTGTGCACTTCCTTCTCTTCTAGTCAGAGTGGTTTACTGCCCATCTCAGGATCCTGTCACTTTCTCTTTCACCTTACTCTCCATTCTTCAGCTCCTTGGCCACATAATCAAACGTCCTTCTTGGATGAAATAAATTTTGGACGTCTGAACTTGTGCAAAAATTCCAAACAAGGTTGAAGACTGGCACCATGTATTTCCCTTAACTCTCTGTAGTTACACTGAATATGTGTTTAAGAGCAAGTTACACATTGCCACACTACTTAATCCCTTTCGTGTAATTTGGTCTGTGACAGAGTAGTTGATGTTTGTTCAAATCACTTATGAGGAACTGCACTGTGTTAATGAGAGCTAGTGGAACTGAGGCGAGCCTAGATGTGACATGATAAGCTGTAGTACTACAGTGTCCTACAGCAGAACAAAACAGAGTAAAAATAGCTGCAGTGTAAGAAGCCAGTAATCTCACTGCAAACACCACAGACATTATACACCATACAAATCTCATAAATCGCGTACATTTGAAAGGTATTTGCTTATATAGAGGATCAATAAACTGGCAGCCTGTCTATTTCTTACTCATGTATTTTAAGTAAACAGATGACGCTAAAGAACAGACTAAAAACGCTAATGCTCAAATGGGGATACATGTGGCTTATTTGATAGAGACGGACCAGCCTTACTGGCACTTGGCCACAGGCACCACAGCGGCTTGGGCTCTAAATATCAGGCTGATGAACGAATATTATGAATCATCATGATTAATAATTAGTAATATCATTAACGTAGTTCCTTGTTAGTAAGTCGTGCTCTAACGAGGCCGAAGCTAGCAGGCAGAGCACAGCATCGCTGACGTCGCAGCATCCCTGCTGATGCAGCTCTGCCCTTCACCGCTCAAGGACGCCATGAACCTGCTGGGTCCGGCCTACAGATCCTCTGACACACTGAAACAGCCCGCTTTCTACTACTCTATTCGTTACATACAGCCATAGATACCTTAATTAATTCTAATTTTATATATTAATATTTAATGTTTTACGCTATAAGCCACCAATGAAACCCTGCTGTATGACAGAATATGAAGGGCCCTACAGGCGCAAGATAATCCTGTGCCAACTCTATGAGAACAGGAATCACTCGGTTTGTAAAACTAACCTTTAAATGCCTCATTTGCAAACACAGTGGAGCTACACAACAAGCAAGCGTTATAACGGCCCTCACAGCTCACACGTCCAAGTATGGATTCATAGTACGCTAGTTCATAATCCTCTCACTAACATCCATTTGCAAAAGATCTAAACACTCACCCTCGCACCCTGCAGCTCGTCAGTCTCCTTTTAACACTTCAGCCCTCCTCCTGGATGCTGGATGAGGTGGTCCACAGCGGGATATCAAGTTAGACACAGTTCTGCAGGAAATATACCCGAGAGGGGAGGATTTCAAAGTAAAATCACTATATCTTTTTTCTTTTTGAAGATGGATATAAAAATGATATTCGAACTTACAGATTTCAGATGTGTCACATTATTAATCATCTGAAGCTGTCTTTCCTACTACACAAAAACACGCTAATACATTTGTGAATTAAATTTTATTTTGAAAAGTGATTCACGGCCTCACCGCCTCCTCTATTCTGCAGTATGCATTCCCCTGCCTGTGTGATAGTGTTAAATCAGCTTCTGAACCAAAGACTATGTAATACTTTAAATTTTAAAATTAGAGTTGGATCATATCTGTTGTAATTATTAGAAATGCTGTAGCAGTATCAGCAAATTTACAAATTTTCTCAAATTATAAGGAAAGATTGGACAATAGTCTACTCACTCATAGCAAAAATTCAAATAATTGGTACTGCACAGATTTGGCATTTTTAATGGCCATTTAATATGATATATATATATATATATATATATATATATATATATATATATATATATATATATAAAAATCCTCCCCTCGCCCTTGCAGGCGGTCTTTGTCCTTCAAGCTCGGGTCCTCTACCAGAGGCCTGGGAGCTTGAGGGTCCTGCACAGTATCTTTGCTGTTCCTAGGACTGCGCTCTTCTGGACAGAGATCTCGGATGTCATTCCTGGGATCTGCTGGAGCCACTCACCCAGTTTTGGGGTTACTGCCCCGAGTGCTCCGATTACCACGGGGACCACTGTTGCCTTCATCTTCCACATCTTCTCCAGCTCCTCTCTCAGCCCTTGGTAATTCTCCAGCTTCTCGTGTTCCTTCTTCCTGA
>VUQS01038749.1:15448-25566 GCA_015108495.1 Heterochromis multidens | reverse complement strand
TCCCCACATCTCTCCGTGTATCTGTCTCTGCTTTGTCCACAGGGCTTCCTGAAGAACGAGAGGGACAACGCCCTCCTGTCCGCCATCGAGGAGTCTCGCCGCAGGGTCAGTATCTGTCCAGTTTCTCATTGCTTCTTTGCTCAAAAAAGAGCTGCAGAATCTTAATCCTGCAGTGTAGGAAACTAGTTCAAAGGTACTTCTATAGTAAGACAGGCCTGCAGAACCCACATCTGAGTATCGTTAGACTTTTTTTATTCTTTAGATGAAAAATAAAAAGAACAAGATGACATAATTAGTCACAGACAGCAGTGTTTGTTTGTTTGCCATATACTGAGATTTACAAAACCATTAGTTTTCAACACCGCACTGTGTAGTAGCATTAGCACAGCACATCACAATACTGAACACTTAAAAACCAAATTTTTAGTCATTTCTGCTTGCTGTGATCTAAAAGTCCTTCTGGTGTGAACCTTTGGGGAATGGTTTTGAAATGGCTTCCCTGATGTGCAGAGCTAATAGGCCCCGCGTTTAATTAGCTGCTGTTCCCATTATCTCTCTCCACTCCCTGAGAGAGGACAAGGGACTTGTGTGCAAGGGTGGGGAAAAAAAAAAAAACAAATGCACTGAAGATTAAAAAGAAAGTGGATGTTAGATGTTCTTGCTGATTTTTTTTGATTTTTTTTTTTTATCTTAATCATCAAAATGAAAAACAGAAAATGAAGGCTGTGAAATTACATATTTAATCTGTGTTGTCCAGCCTCACAGTAACTACTCGACACAAATGATTTAAAGGTTTTTACTGGTGCCAGGTATGTATTTCTAAAACTGATGCCAAAAGGTATTTGGAAAACAAGTCTGATAACAGTGTATTTAATACTTTTTTTTTTTTTTTCTTCAAAAAGGCATAACATGAAGTCATTTTTAGTGAGAAATCTGGCAGGAGTGTAATTATAGGTACAGGACTTTAAAAAGGTCCCACTGAAAGAAGACACTCTAAAGCTACAACTTATGCTTTGGTTCGGATTGTCAGTAGCTTTGGAGGAAGCGTGCTGTGATCGTTTGTTTTTAATTTCCACTGTTAAAGTGACCGTGATGTGTTTCTGACCAGGATCATTTATAGTTAAAATATAAAATACCTTTCACTTCCTTTTTGTGGACAAACCATGTATGTTTGTAAATGATTGATTTTAATTTTTTTTGACATAATGCAGTTTTGAAACTCATAATTGTTTAAAGCTTTGATATCCAGGCAGTGACCAAGTTAACCCAATAAATGGTGGCTTTAGTCTAGATTTGCATCTCCCTAAGCTGGAGATTCAATTATCTCAAGTTCCCATTATCTCACTTTGAAGTCTCTGTGGAGAGTTAAAATAGACACCACTGAGTCCTGGTGGAGTAGTCTTGAACAGGGGTCTGCTGCTAAATCCAGTTTTGTGTGTGTGAGCTACTGTGTGCCAGAGGTACGCTCATTTTACTTGATTTACATCTCTCATGTTCCAGTGTGCACCTTGCGTGTACCTTCTCAATATTGTAATGAAATACTAGTATTACAAGGGAAACCTATTTTGCTCATTTCTAGCTCTTTTTATTCTTCTATGATTCAGAGTTCAAAATAATCACTATTTATCTTTGAGTGGGCATTGGTGCAGCCCCTCAGTTCATCCTCCCTCTGAAACAAGCCGTTTTAGCTTCCCTGACTTTAAAGTCACTTTGTCTTTAAGCCAACCTTCTTGTGATTTGTTGCCATTCACAAACAGAAGGTTTGAACCGCTGGTGGGTGGGGCTTTTGTGCACACAACCAGAAACGTGCCTGAGATGACCATATTAAGGATAATCCTCTCTTTAGGGTCAATAATACAACTTGATTCCTGCAGCAACATCCCAGTAAACTGTATTTTTCTCTCATATGCAAAAGCAGCTTGCAAGCACAAGGCTACAACTCTCAAACCAGCAGCACTAAAATGATGCAAAATGTTAAAATGTTCAAGCCTGCATGCTGTAAATATAACTTGAGACTTGTTTCCCATCATCATTTGTTCAGACATTCCTGCTGGCTGAAGAGTACCATCGGGAGTCCATGCTGGTTCAGTGGGAGCAGGTGAAGCAGAGAGTGCTGCACACCCTACTTGGAGCAGGAGAAGATGCTCTGGACTTCAATCAAGATGTGGAGGTACAGGACACAGAGCTGTATGAGGGTATTATTGTTGCAGATGCAGATTGTAAATGTGTGTGGAGAGTTATGAAGCATTTTGTCAGTCCACATTTGTGTAATTTCACAGTCCACATGTGACTAATCAGATTTGTAAATTGATAAAAATAAATTCAACATTTTCTTTTAAGTCAGTCTCAGTTAACTTCTAAGTGTGTCTACAACATAGTGGATTTATTAATTGTGACCTCATTTTTAGTAACTAAAGCTTCAGAGTACAGTGGTGCCTTGACTTACGAGTTTAATTCGTTCTGTAACGGAGCTCGTAACTCAAATTAAACGCATGTCAAATCATTTTTCCCCATTGAAATGAATTGAAATGCCATTAATCCGTTCTGGACCCCCAAAAAACACTGCAATTTTTTTGTTACAGATCGTAGAAGTGCTACGCTCATACTGCTTCGTTAAGTCAACTACACGCACACCTTGGTCAGGCTTTTTGATAAATTCTTTCTTTAATTCAATACACATCATCCGCTTCTTCTTCTCAGCACTGTCCTTCGCACTCACTTTCTTCAGACCCATGGTTAGAAAAATGAAGTTTTTCAAAATAACTGCAAGCGCAAATGCGAGCACAACACTGGTGCTTCCACTGCGAGCTAACCACTTAAAGTGAACGAGTGAGACACGGCATGCTGGGCGGATGTTGCGGCAGATTTTGCGGTGTTTGCTGCGGTGTTCGCTGCGCCAACTAGCGGTGGGGTATCTGAAGCTGGCTCATAACCCGAATTTTAGCTCTCAACTCAAAGCAAAAAATCGGCCGAGAGACGGCTCGTATCTCGAAAAACGTGTTAGTTGGGACGCTCGTAAGTCAAGGTACCACTGTATGTAGAAAGGATTGCTATAATAATATATTTATTTTCTGTGTAGAAATCATTGAGAATAACTGTCAAGTGTCATGTCTTTTCCACTTTATTGGGTCTTACCAAAAGCATCATTTTTGTAATAGATTTTAACTTCTTGGACTGAATATGTCTGCATAAAAGAAAATGTCAACTCTCTCAAGCATATTTCTTGACACTACACGCTCCCAACTGTCTACCTGCTCAACTAAAACAAATAAAATAGCATTTTCATCTTAGACTCACGGACACTATTTTTATCATCACCCTGAGTAAAAAAAACAAGGCTTTGATCTTTAGTATTATTGTGGGATTATATCCCAGCGTGTGTTGGGCAGACAGGCAGTAATCATGAACACAGTCTGGACAGGATAGATTCTCAAAATACAAAGTAATCAGCATGAAAAATTATTCTTTTTTAATTCTCGTTGGCACTTTAGACACAAATGTTTCAATAGTACAGGACTGATGTGCCTGCTATTTCTGTCTTTGCTTACCTTTTAAAATGCTACGTACTTTAAGTCATCTGTGGTCTATTACAGCCCAGCTTTGTGAGTGAAGTGACAGCTCCAGGAAGAAGTGCATTGGACAGTGTGGAGGTGGCCTATGGACGCCAGGTGAGTCACCAACAGCCTAATCATTTAGATGCACATAGAAACTTCAGGTAAATGCACACAGCTAGATTTAACAGTGATGTTTACATTTCTGTTTTATGCAAAATAACTTTCATTGCATTCATGCTGTGGTATTTTGTACATCAGTCATCACGATGTTCTGATATATTTAAGTATTTTTATTTCAGTGTAACTATGCTAAATCTGAAGAAACAGAATAAAAGTCTTGATTCCTCCTAGAAGTTTTACTTAATCTGAATGAAACTTACTATATAAACCGGCTAGGGTACCAGGATTATCAACATCTATATAGCTTTTGGGAATTATTTTTATAACACTCAAATCCTTGCACATTATTTATATTATGTGTGTTAGCTGACCTCAAAACAAACAGGGACATTACCTCTACATTACGTGTACATTGTTGGCGTTACGTGTAAGTGTACATTGTTGTTTGTAAATACATTTTGCTAAACATTTTTTAGTGTAGTGGCTCTTTGGGGTCACTGGAATGTGTTGTCATGCATATCTGTAAATGAGTGTTCATCAAACAGTGACACTAATAGTACTTATAATTGATTCCTTTGTCTTATACAATGAATATGTAGCTTACAAAGAAAAAGAACAATAAATATATGTATTTATTATTAATTTGTTTCGTGTTTAGGAACAGCCATTTTTGCCATCTCACTATATACAGTGATATAATGAAGATAAAAAGAATAACACCATAAATTAACACGCATGTCTTTGTTTTTGTACATGAGCGAAGGGAACAAGCGCCGCAAGCCTGGCAAAAGCCACCCGTTCCTGTTCCTTTGGGTTTTTGCTAGTAATAAACTTCACTTGAATCGTCTTTTGTTAAAGTCAGTTCAACTCAAATGCGGTCTGTAAAGCTGTCAGCCGGATCATTTGGTTGAAATGGGGTTACAGCAAAGCCAGGAAGTGGCAGATCAAACATATTGATTCATTGGTCTGCAGAGGGGGAAAATCTCCCTGCCTCTGTTTGTATCTCTTCACTAGCACTCCACCCATCATCATCCAGGCTGACCTTCTCTGTTTGACTCTGATCCACTACATGACACAGTGCTTTAAGTGCAGTTTTTCACTTCGACCATGTGTCGACACATTGCGTGCGGCGTTGTTTGCCTGATTTTTGTGATCCTTTTCGATGACCTCTTGAACATTTTGATACTTTTCTTGCTGTTTTTTATTGTGAACCATTTTACTCGATGGTCATAGAATTTTCTTTTGATTTTCAAGCTGAGGCTAAATTTGTACAACAGTTTTGACATTTCCTTTCAAAACTGAGCAGTTAACAATTTATGGACCTACTTCAGTCAACATTGATCTTTTTTTTCCCCTCCCTTTTTTTACAACCTCTGTCTCCGTCAGATCTACATTTTCAATGAGAAGATAGTGAACGGTCACATTCAGCCTAATCTAGGAGATTTATGTGCTTCGGTAGCAGAAAGCCTGGATGATAAGGTAAGAACACTGATCTCTTACTGCTGTCACCATGAAATTACCTATTATTTTCAGATGTAGCATATGAGATTACTCCATATGTCTCTCTTTCTTTCCTCCAGAACGTGTCAGAAATGTGGCTGATGGTGAAGCAAATGACAGATGTGTTGCTGGTTCCAGCCAAAGACACTCTGAAGAGTCGCACTAGTGTTGAAATGCAAATGGCTTTTGTACGTCAGGCACTCACCTTCCTTGAGAACAGGTAGCTTGTCTTTCTAAAATCCAGTGATTTATCCTATTTTAGATTTTTTGTTTTCTTTTTCTGTGGATACATGCCGTGGATATACAGTATTCTGAAATTAAGCTGAAATTGATTGTAAATGTGAACTCTGTCTTTTTCGTCTTTCCTAGTTATAAAAACTACACCATGGTGACTGTCTTTGGGAACCTCCATCAGGCCCAACTAGGAGGGGTGCCTGGAACATACCAACTAGTCCGCAGCTTCCTTAACATCAAACTACCAGGGCCCCTGCCTGGGATGCAGGTAACACACGCACATGCACACTGTTTAATTGTTTGGCTAATTCCTAAAGAAAGCATCATCTGCAACACACAGTTTGGCTACTTACTAATGCTGAGATGTGGAAAAAGTTGGATTGATAACACACCTGAAGCAACCAAATATTATCAACATTTATATCTTGTCTTGTAGGGGTGTAAGAATTTTCCAACACCCCAAGGGGATTCTTTAAAAGGGGATGAATAACAAAATAGGGTTGTTTTTTTGTTTTTTAACTACAGGCCTCATCACTTAATCAAAATTTTTTCATTTTTATTATTTCCAGTTTGGTCATTACCTAAAAGATCTTTAAACCTTACCGTTTTCACCAGACTCGCATGCTTCAACTAGGTATTAGCAGACCTACAATGGAATCACGGTACAGTAAGAAGGAACCCTAATGCCATATGAGGATGTTTGGTCTGTCTTTCATAATTGTTACACTAATACTATCTCACTAGAGTGACCTAGACTTGGTGCATGAATACCTAATCAGATGAATCTCTGGGACTGGTCAGAAATGTAACCTATGTTAAAGAGTTTAACTTTTATTTGGCATTCATCTACTAAAACAATGTGACTCACTATGTGCCAGCATAGTGAGTCATGCACACATGTACTCTAAAATCCAGTGACTGATAGACAGCCTCTGGAAACAGTTTGGTTTACCAAAGCAGAGTGTCCTTACTGATTCCTGATTAATTGCTGTGGCTGAGTATTGGACAAATTTTGTAAGCGATGTGGTCATTTTGATCATGTCGTTTATGCAGTCCAAGGTTCCCTGTTTGGACACCATCTGAAGAATTAAGCCATGGGCAAATAAAATTGTGGCCACTTTATGCAATTTGTGTGCAATAGGATGGTGAGATAGAAGGCCACCCGGTGTGGGCTGTGATCTACTACTGTCTGCGTTGTGGTGACCTGAATGCAGCCATGCAGGTGGTGAACAGAATGCAACATCAGCTGGGAGACTTCAAGACCTGGTTTCAGGAGTACATGAACAGCCCTGACAGACGGTGAGAATGTCTCAGCTTATTGTTGTCCTGTATTTTTTTTAGCTGTGCCAACATAGGTCAAGAAGATCATACTAGTCTTATCTAGTATCCCTCTTTTATGTATTTTGCCTCTTTCGTCCCGTTAGTCTTTCCCCGACTTCAGAGAACAAGCTTCGCCTGCACTACCGCAGAGTGCTAAGAAACAGCGCTGATCCGTATAAGAGAGCCGTCTACTGCATGATTGGGAAATGTGACATCAATGACAACCACGGAGAGATAGCGGACAAGACTGAAGACTACCTCTGGCTTAAGGTACAGTTTCCTTCATTTGCTGTTTTTGGGTTAAAGTGAAGCATTGGCAAAATGGCCTGACCAGATTCTGGTCACTTAAAGATCATCATTTAAACCTTGGGATAGTTTAAGTCCTCCCTGTTTGATATCTTTGGGCTGTGCTTTTTCCTTACATAATGTGCGTCATGTTTTGTCCCTGCAGCTGAACCAGGTGTGTTTCGATGATGACGGCAGCAGCTCTCCTCAGGACAGACTCACGCTGCCACAGCTACAGAAACAGCTGCTGGAAGACTATGGTAGGGGACTGAATTTCTCTTTCAGCTCTAGAAATAACTACAAATATATGAACTTTAGTTTCTTGAGAATTGCGGTACATCACATTGCCCTCCACCTTCCTCTTTTTCTATTAGTTTTTTTTCTCCATAGTACAAAGGAGCAGGCACAGGCTTGTGCATGCAAGCTGTTTGTACCTCCCTTGACACAGACTTTATTTGGGTTGCTGTTTGCTCTTTGCCTCACATGCTGTTGATTGTTTTGAAGCTATATCCATTTGTATTTTGTGGAGACACACACACTGAGGGGTGATGGCATGTATATGGACAATCAGTCCCCCATAAGGAAGAAGTCTGTACTCATAAATAAATAAATGTTACCATTTAATAAACAAAAACTTATGTTACACTTGAGTAAATGAAACCCCATTTACCAAAACTGGTTTTATTACATTACATATTTATTACATTGTTGATTATTTTCCTTTCGGTCTGGCTAGGGTTAGGCAGTATGTATGTTAGAAATTGTTTACCCAGCCAATCCTGATATATTTGCGGAGGTGTGTGCTGCACCTGTGTACAGACTCACTTAATACAAAAACAAAATAACCTAATGTATAAAAAATTTACATTTAGGGTGCACAACCTGTAATGTGTGTGGTAGTGGCTCATGGGCACCAGCATGGCTTATTATATATTTCTCTTTTCAGGAAAAACTCCAGTGTCCACAAAAAAATAGTGTTATATGTAAATCAGCCACATAATGCTTCATAACAGGATTTACTTATGTTGTTGCCAGCATTTTTTCAGTTGTATTGGTACATCCCTTTGCCGTCTCATATTCTGTCATGTTTTTCTCAGATTCCCAATGTTAAAACATGTTGATACTCATTAAATCTCATTGTCCTGTGCTGTGTATTTGTACTTGTAATGCTGCTAATAGAATATCACTAACTTAAAGGAAACAGCTGTTAAAAGATGTCTGTGCACACATAATCACACAAAAACCAGTGATGTTGCATTGTATGTTTTTTATTATATAAATAAAGTGAAAAGTAGGAAAATGCAAGACATAAATTTTCCTCTGATTTAAAAGTTTTCTTTGGACTAATAAGACCAGTGATCGTCAAGACAGAAATAAGGAATTCTCCTATATAATTTCAGAGCACTAAATGCGCAATGAATATTTCAACTTTGTTTCTGAATAGGAATATTTGTCCTTCTCTTTGCCATAGTCAACAGCTCTAAATACTACCCTCCCCATAAGCCTCAGCAGCTGTTGCTATGGACAACAAGCCAAGTGTGACTCAGAGCTTTGTCATAGTAGGCAGGAACAAAAGTTCATGAGTCTGTAGAAAACTGAGCCAGAATCTGTTTGTGAATTGATTTCTTGTTTCTTTTTTTTTTTTTTTTTTAACTGCTAAATGTGGAAATAGCAACACAGTCGCTCATCTTTTGTACTTCTGATCAAGCTGGGAGACTTTCTTGCTTGGAAGCACTACAACTGCCTGCATCAAATTAACTAACACTTTCCACTCCATCTCCACACGCTATATCAAACACCTTCAGTAAAGCGCTTCAGCTTAAAGCAGGGAGAAATGAAAATGGATACAAATGTTACACCATTAAGAGTGCACTGTGCCTGAAACAAAGTAGGTCGTGTTTATGTCTCACCACAATTAATATTACAAAACGGGGCTAGGGGCACACTTTTGGATAGTTCCTCCTCAAAGGCATTTGTGGTGTTGCAAACGGAGTTCTACACAAGAAAGACAATGGAGGTGGTGGTTGTGAAAGCTGAGAAGAACCTAAAAGAGAGGTGCAGGTCAATTACTGTACAAACAGACAAACACTGCCTGATCACACCCTCACACATTAGAGCGAATGTCCTGACAGAAAACCTCTAAACTATGGGCAGCATAAGTAAAGCCAGGAGCTGTCAGACAGGCTTTGATTCTTCATCCAAAATCGATTTAAAATAAGGCTTCCCACTTAAACAACCACATGCCCTGGACACATAAAAAAGGCAAGTGGAAGGGCACAAGGCCTTCCCACCCACAGACTGAGAAAAGCACAGTTTTCTCCCCTGGGTGTTGCCTTCTCCATGGGCTGATCTTGCACTGTTCAGATAAGACTACACTCACTCTCTCTCTGTCCATCTCCCATTTTCCCTCTCCCACTCTCACTGCTTGGTGGGAAGTACAGCCTGAAGCCTCATTCTGTTTTCTCTCTGCTACTCGCCTCCCTCGGTTGTCTGGCACAGTGTTCCTTGTTGTCCTCCATCTTGCTTCACAGCAGGACACGAAGCCCAAAACCTATCTTCATTTCTCTCACATACTGCCAGTGCTGGGCTCGTCAGCCTCATCTGTTTGCTTCCTCCGTCAATCGTTTGCTGCATCCCTGTCCTCTATTATCCCTTATCCCTCTTTCTCCTCACACATGCACAGTTGTCCCTCTTTCCTCCCACTGATTTTTGTCCTCTTTCACATTCTTTCCCATGCATTTGTTCTTTCTCATTTCTTGTTTGCACACTCGGCTGCAGCCCCCCTCCCCTCACACCCACACTCCTATCTCTCCTCCTTTGTCCTTTTTATTCCCTTCATCTCCCTCTCTCTCTCTCTCTCCTCCTCTCTCTCTCACTCTCCCTTTTTGAACTAAAATGCTGTAAGTCTGAGATAAGACTATAAAATGGCTGACATGGTCCACCCTGCTCTACTCCTCAAACTTTCAGCCAACAAGAGGATTAGGAATTATAATTAAAAAGTAAACTTGATGACTAAGTACCTGCACTCAAAAAATGTTTTTAAATTTCTCCTCCCATGTTTAAAAAAAAAAAAAAAAAAAAAAAAAAAAAAAACCCGCGGAAAAA
>VUQS01038749.1:0-10370 GCA_015108495.1 Heterochromis multidens | reverse complement strand
CTACTGTTAATTTATCCATGTAATTTAAAACTTGAGTCTAAGTATTATAATATGTGTGTTTAATGTAAGTTTTCAATTTTATATTGGTCCCATTACATGCACACTCGAGCCCCTTAGTCATCACATACCTATATTAACTGCCACAAAGCCTCTAAGGTAAAATAGATCCTGAGAGTGAACTTAATGAATGATTTACAATTTTGCAATCTGCTTATATTGTTTAAAAAAGAAGCTGCATATACTTTTTGCTTGAACCCAACAAACTGGTGTTGGTTCAGATCACCTTACAATATATGTCCCTCCAGAGGAAATAAACCAGATGAAATATAGTTGAATAGTCTCCCTGGCAAAAAAAAAAAAAGTCCTGAGTGTTGCAGGCCGTAGCCGTGCTGTTTCCACAGGCTGTAGAGCGCTATCTGTGACACGTCCTGTCCCCCGGCAGATGGTTGGTTGGCTTGAGCTCAGCTATAGGACTGGGGGGGATATTTCTGTTCCTATCAGAGGGGAAATCACTGGAACAAAAGGAGACATTTTTCAACACAAGCTGCAGAACGAGTACCTCCTGACCAGTGACACAAGCTCCCTGTGCAGTTTGAAAGAGTCGTGCATATTTTCAAAGAAAAGGAGGTCGCCTTAAAACATTTATCAGTGAAAAACACATTTTAGCTCACTAAGGGAAAAACAATGTGGAAGTTTAATAAACTTTGATACGTTTGTATGTAAAGTTTATTCATATCTTTTTAGGTCTTCTGTTCCAACAATTAAAGGTTTACACTTTTGTGGTATAAGCCACAATACACACTATAATTGCCTGGACATGCTCTGTCAACCATTTAGAACAGCATATTAACCACTCCAACCTTTACAATCTACCTGAACTGAGAGCATTACAAGCACCTCCTGGCAATGCCCTGTCAAACATTCAGGAGCAGAACCAGACATCACTTGAAGTTTGCGAGAAACATTCGCCCTCCATCTCCTCTGTTAAATTTGTGGCCCACACTCTCTGTCCTTCAGTCTGGCCTGAGAGAACACAGATGGAGGCTCATTCTGTCTTGGCTGCTCCACATAACTGTGCAGAGAAGTTGGGATCATGTGTGGTCACAAACACAGCTGAGCCAAATAGTATGGAGGTCCACGCTGTTGTATTTGAGCATCTTTTCATCTCACCTTTTGTATTTGTTGTTTTTCCCACTTCCTGAGTTTTTATTCTCATGTGGTTTTTCGCTTGTGAAAAACGGCCATGTTAAAGCTTTTTGTTCTCTCAGCTACTAGCGCACACAAGGAAAAGTAGGGTGGCATTAGTTGCATTTTAGTGCAAACAAGATATCCCTAATTTGGATTCAGTTTATGAGTCAATCTCAACTTGGCGACCGACTGTAAATTCAAGTTTTAGTAAGTGGTGCAGTCTGTCTCGAAAACATGCTTGTATGTGTGTTTTAAGACTTCCATCACCCGAAGACCTGCCTCTCAGGTGTGTGTGCCGCAGCTGGTGTTGTGAATCAGGCCGACGACAGACACCTCTTATAACCCGGCTATTTCACAACACCAGGGTGGCCCCGCACCACTGCCAACGAGACGAAGACCCACTGCATGCTGCTGCTGCTACTGCTGCTGAGGTTTTGCAAGAAAAAACAAAACTGGTTCATCAACCACACTCAAATGAAGCAGAAATAGGATAACTCAGGGTCACTCTGCAGTACAAATAATTAGTTCTGCAACTATCATTTGTGTATTTTTAAAAAGGAAAAAGCAAATAGAACGACAACGTGTTTTTACTGTATCAGTTAAACCTGCCAAGATCATTTGAACTTTTCCTCCCATTCGTGACATGTTTTTCTTTCTTTTCCAGTTGTTTGTCTCAAATTCACTTTACTCTGATATCAGAATTACATCTGTTTATTGAAGTGAGGTAGAAGTGTAAACGCTGGCACATTATATAAACTCATCACTTTAATCTGTAAAACATAAGCTTCTCTTATTGATCCAATAATAAAGACTATCACCAGTATTTCCTCTCTATGTTTTCTGTTGTCTCTTTGGATGAGATTGCAGCAGCACATTAAGAGCAGGACTACAATATTTTTGACAAATTTTATTAAGCAGTACAGCTGCAGGGGGGGGGGGGAGAGAGGAGGTATCAAATCAAAGAAAAGATCATTCAAAAATGTACCAAAATGTGGGTGTTAAGGTTTCACTGGAGCCATTTACTTTTTGCAAAGCTAATGGACCCTTTAGTTTTCTTTAGGTGTGTTAAAGTCTCCTGACCACATGCTTTTCTCAAGGATAACAACGTTTGCAAAGAGAAGAAAATATATGACTGATTGCCAGCACTGTAAATAGGGGACATTTTGCACGTTAACAGTATTTCATCTTTGACCAAAATGCGAGAACTCTTAAGCTATCATCATTTAAATATATTTTTGCCTCAGCTCCTTGCTGGACTTCAGTCTAGGTTTGTGACTCTATTTTCATTGATCAGTCATATCTGGCTGTTTTTGTTTGTTTGTTTTTTGTTTTCAAAAACGGATTAATCCCAGTTTTGAAGAGCTAAATAACCTCTCCTTGGGGCTGTCTTTTAAGGTCACTGTGACAAAACACAGCATCACAATCTAGGTGAAGCACTGCCATGCTGTCTAGTCCAGGAGGACTGTCCTTAGCTGGCTTTTAGGATTGAAGATCCTGTCCTCACATGTAGCAGCTTTTCAGCTTTACAAAACTGGAGATTTGGGTGATAAAATTAAGTATACCATTTTGAACTATCAGAGACAAAAATCTTATTTATCCCTCTGATAAATCATGGTCCACCACCCGATGATGCTGTCTGAGAGCATGGACCCCAGCCTCCGGGTGTGACGAGTTGGAACAGAAGGAAATTCACTGACCCACTTATGGCTTTCCCTGGAGACACAGATATTTCCAACCACAGACCCACCATGGAGGAGCCCCACACTGTTTTGACCTGCTGACACTGAAACCTTCTGTACCCACACTAGTCCAAATATGGCATCAACGCTATTAGTGATTTTCCAGCGGCCCTTCTAGAGATGTGTAGGGTTTGAAATTTGTGCTTTAGTGGAGAGCCAGTCTTCATGACACCTGAGTGACTGCAGTGTGGTTTATTCACACTGTAAATGGTGACGGAGAGGAACCACGGAACCACTTTGAGGTGGCGATAGTGACACCTGGTGGAAGCCTCTGGATATATAAAATCATTTTATCAGACGAGGATGATGTCTGCGTTACATTTTTCCTCTCTCTCTTTTTTTCTGAGTCTTTAAGGGAAATCATGAAATTAAAATTTAAATATAATAGTTTCTTAGGATTGTGTTTGTGTTAATGAAACACAGGGACACAAACCAAATCGACACATTAGATATGCTGCGGCCACACGAGTGCTCAGAAATGGGACCAAAGTTTTTCCATCGTTTTATACTTTAAACGTGACAGAATTGGTTTGTTTCACTAATAAAAAATATTTAACAATGAATTATATATATATAATATTAATATAATAATATTATATATTAATATAATAATATTATATATATATGGCTGAATTTATTCTCCGGATCCAAACAGCGGGTTTACTCGTGCTGAAGTTCCAAAACCCTCCACGAGCAAACACAGCAGGTGTTCCTAATTGGAGAGCGGCAGGTGAAGAAACGACGGTAGCGACGCTTTGACTGCAAATATTGTAATAAAACCAACATATACTGTATATACCCACATATCTTTACTGCAATGAGTTTAATCGGCTTAAAGGTAGGTGTGGACCAAAAACAAACAAACAAACAAAAAAACCCAAACTTTACTGCGCTTTAGTGTAAGACACAAAAGAGTAAAAGAAGAAATATTCTTTCTTTAAACTAGCTGCTCGTGGTCCTCCTGCTTTTCCTCACGTTGGAGGTGAACAAGGTTGAGGGTAAGAAGGAAAATGAAAAAATGAAATGTGAGACGTATTTCAGCTCGGATGTTTATTAAGGTACTTTACTGTGTCTTTCTAAGGAATCTGCAGTGTGGAGCATTGCACTGACAGGACAAGATGTGTCCTGTCTAAAGACCAGAGGAGCTGCAAGTGTGCTGTCGGATTTTATGCTGACCAGTGTGACAAAAGTAGGCTTTCAAGGCTTTGCTTGTGTTTCATTATATTTCATTATCAGTTTGTCACAAAGAAATTCAGTGCCCCTCCAGAATTATGATAAGAGTTAAACAGATTCTGTGGCGAGTTTAGGGATTTGAATTGGAGATTAAATCATTAGAATGACAAACATGTACACTTTTATAAAAACCCAACAGATTCGATTTTTTTTTTTTTTTTAAAGGCCTGCAATAAGGTCCAAAAGTCTAAGATCACTATGGAGAGTTTTCAGCTTTTTCCCAGTGCTAATATCTGCTTAAAATATCTTTTAAAACCTTGTAATTGTGAAAAGTTTGAGAATCCTTGCATGCGATTTGTCGGCTTTCTGTTTTAATGACCGCATGCATTCGAGCTACACTGACTCTAAGTTTTTTATCTTACCCCATGATTCCCCCCCCCAAAAACAAAATTTCCATAGACTTCCTTGTGATGTCATTCTTGTTCCCACATAAATGTTCAGTGCAATTCACATCAGGCAGCCAATGGCACTGAGTTTTCACAAAGATTGAGGTGTGTTTGGGCTCATTCTCCTGCTGCAGCAGTATGAATCCTTCTCCACAAAGAAGCAAACAAGAGGGTGGAGTATGTCTCTGAAGAACGCTGTGCTGCTTCTCTTTGGTTGGGGCTGGCATCCAACTTAAGAGCAGCCAAATCAAGCCCAGATTTGAACATTTCCACCACCACGTTTCATTCGGCAGTATCATTATCTCTCCTGTTTGTCTCCATCTGTTACTGCTACAAACTTGGATTTATCAGCAAATCTGAGTTTGTTTTTTTTTTTTTTTCCTCCTTCCTTCTACTCTGAAATGCTGATATGCAACAGCCCACTCACAGCTTTCTCCTGGCAAGAGGTTTAGAGATGCTACTCTTCATCTGGCACACTCCTTCTTTTAACAGTACTTTTACTGATTGGAGATTTGTGTTTTTCTTATTTTGCAAATTCTGTATCTGTGAAGTTGCTTGCTGTCTCACTCAACAAAGGTTGATGTTAATCAACTAATCTAGTCTTTTAAAGGTGTGCTCACTTTTTGTTCTGTCTGATCGGGCTTTGGATACAGCTGATGTGTTTTAGAGTGCCATTCCCTAAGAAATCTTCGGTCTAACTTTGATTTGATGAGGAAGCCCCTCTGTGCTTGGATTTGTGAACTTTTCTTAATTTATTTATTTTTTCTAGAAACTTGAAGTATAGTCATATTTGTAACTCTTAAACAATGGCTGGGCTGACTGTTATCTGATGTGCTTCAGTAGAAAGTATACAACCCAGGTTATTACAGTTAACTAAAACTAAACTAAAAACTAAAGCTAGGTGTAAGAAGACAGTTTAGCTAACTGCAATAATAAAAACTAGATCTTTGAAAAAGACGAAAACTAAAATAGAAAATATATACATCATGTCCTTATGTCACCTTCTTAAGAACTTTTTTTAGGGCAAGTACAAAGACTTCAGTTTCTTCTGACAGGTCATCCAAGCCTTTGTCTTTAAGGCATGTCTAACTGATTTGTCATCTGGATTCAGGGTATGCAGTGTTTTCTAATAATATCGGCTAAGGGCAGCATGTATACCAGGGGAGTCAAACATAAGGCCTGGGGGCCAGAGTCAGCCCGGCAAAGACTCCAATCCCTCTGGACGGCTTTAGAAAAAGGGAAGGAGGGCATACATTTTTGGACTTTTAACTGTATTTTCAGAAGTTTTACAGCTTTTCCTGTTGATAGACGTGCCCCATGACCATTCATACTACACCAAAGTAAGAAAGTAGATAAACAATTGAATGACAGGAAAGTTCCTGTTTTTTCACTATTGGCTACAGAAATTTCTGTGAAACAGAAACTTTCTGTTTTATAATTAGACAGTCTGGGCAATGAGCTACCAGAACTTTTCTGTAATTTTACACATTTATTTTTTACAATTTAAGTCCAAGGAGTCGTGCTGACAAATTTTTCATTTACTACAGCAACATTTCTTTATCATTATCATGTGGAAAAACTGAGACATACTGTTGAAATTGCACTTTTTTTTTCTTATATTAAGATATCTCAGGGATTCAGTGTGTAGTTAAACTTCTTTACACTGACAGACATGGGAGTTTCACTGGTCCAGCCCATGTATGTGGCCCATGATGTAAAATGAGCTTGACATCCTTGATGTATAATGTAAAAAGTATTGGTCCCACCACAGAACCCTGTGGAACTCCATGGCTAACCTTTGTGTGTGTGGAAGGTTTCTCATTTACATGAACAAACTGGAATCTATCAGATATGATTCAAACCAGCACAAGGCATTTCTTTTAATACCAACTGTGTGTTTCAGTCTCTGTAGTAAAATGAGGTCTAGCAGGACGAGCACAGACTCACTTACTTTTGCTTCTTACAGATGCACATATCAAGGTTATGTGTGGTAACGACTACATAGCAATCAGAGCAATAGAAGCTTTTTTCAAGTATCACAACGTGCCACTGGAGTCCCTTCACTTGCCCAACAAATCTTGTGGAGCTAAGAGAGAGTACATCGATGGTGTGCCGTACTACGTGTTCAGGGTATCCCGGCAGAAATACCTGACCTGTGGAGGATTGTCACTTGTGGTACAGCTGGAGCATGATTTATTTTAAATGTCTACGTCGGCCTAAAATAGGACAAACATCTTAATTCTTCAGTTGTTTCTTTTATTTTTTTTGTCCCCTTACAGAAAAATTTAACTCACGTCTCATATTCCCTGAGTGTGCTGTCAGACCCGCGGGTTACTGGAAACATCATCAGAGATCCAGTCATTAGGATGGATTTCGCATGTGTGCATCCATACATCAGAAGAGTCAGTCTGCCTTTTCCAGTTTCCCCAGTTTCCAGGTAAGGGAAAAAATATGAGATATTTGTCATTCATACTACTCCACATTTTATTTAAGCTGCCTTTGTGAGAGCTCTAATAAATCCTTGCGGTTCAAGTGATGGACCTTTGAAACTTACTGTCTACTAAAATCTGTGCAATGAGATATAGATTTTCTGTCCATGACTTGGATGTGGAAACATTTTTGTGTATTCGGAGCCACCAAGCAACCCGTCTCTTCTTGACTCTCCTCTGTATATGTACAGTGAGATGGTGATACGAGTAGACGAACTTGAGGCCAAGATACGGATGATGTTGTACACAGACCACACTTACACTAAACCTTACACCAGCGCTCCAACCATTGAACTCAGAGACAAGGTAGGCTAAGTTTTAACCAGTCATCAGATGAGACTGCTTTTTTGACACAAGGCTGGATTTTTTTGGTTCTTTGAAGCAGGTTTCAAATTCACCTGGGGCCTGTAGTGTGAAGCGAGTTTATAACACACTGGACCATTTATCTGGCTTCATATAACAATCAAGCTAAGTAGTCGCACAATGGTGCTAGTCAAAGCGCACTCTGACTATAAAAATAAAAGTGAAACAGATTAGTAGGCTTACGTTCATATCTGGTAGCAACAAGTATAAGGCTTTAGTGCCAAAATCAGTCTCTGTTTTATACAGAGGACTATAGATCCTGGATCTCTGGGCACTCCAGACCGTTTCACTCATGATGTACCCACCAAGTTTGAATGGTGGTGCCATTTTCCAAGAGAATTGATTGCTAGGTGATGGTTTTGTACATGTTGATCTGTTATCTTGGACATAACCTGCCCCAGAGCAAGCTCATTTGTTATGTGGCACAAGTTACCATGCTGATGTACCGTGATTAGAAGGTAATCACCTTCATAACCGTAAAACCAAGAACAATTCAAGCATAAACAAGGCCCCTAACTCAAGTGAACCAGTGTTGTCTACAGATAACAATTAGCAAAGAATCAATTATAAATTGTATCTTTAGACACTTTTTTTACTAGCAGCCTGTTGCATAAACACATCATTTGTTCCCATGTCTTTAGTTGCATCTATGAAAAATGCCAAAAATAACAGTTTGACAGGCATAAAATAGTATTTTTGCACCAACAAGGTGATTCCCAAAGAGCTATTAACTAAAAAATTGGCATGTCTTGGCGTGGTGTGTACTGTATACTTAAAACTAAGGACACTTGAAAAGTGGAGGACAAAAGAAGGTGGCTGGCTTAAAAAATAAATATCTGCAGCAGATGAACAGTATCGGAAAGTCACGTCCTCAAGAAATAGGAAAAAATCCAACAAAGATCTGACACAGGACTGAAAATCAGTGGAGACAGGTCTTATGGAGTGATGAATCCAGATGAGGCCAGGAGAGAGGTACAACAGTGAGTGTCTAGAGCCATTTGTAAAACATGGTGGATTCTTTGTCATGGTTTGGGACTGCATTCCAGCCAGTGGGGTTGGAGATCTTGATGGAATTATGAACGCAGAAAAGTACGGTCAGATTTTGATGCACCATGCAATACCATCTGGAAAGCATCTGATTGGCAACAGCTTCATTTTCAACCTGACAATGATGCCAAACACACTGCCAGTGCAGTAAAAGCATACCTGGATAGAAAAACACACTATGGAACACTATCAGTCATGGATTGGCCTCCCCAGAGCCCGGACCTCAACATTATTGAAGCAATGTGGGATCATCAGGACAGAGAACAGAACAAAAGGCAGCCAACATCCAAAGAAGAGCTTTGAATGTCCTTCAAGAAGCCTGGAGAACTATTCCTAAAGACTACCTAATGAAAATACAAGAAAGCTGCCTAAGAGAGTTCAGACTGTGTTGAAGAATAAAGGTGGCCATACCAAACAGTTAGAATTGTATAAACTCTCTTTGCCTTATATACTGTATTTCCATTTAGGTTTGCACGTTTCAATAAATCACTGCACCTCTATCCTGTCTTCCTAGCAAAATATAAAGACATTAGGGATGATTCAAGACTACTGAACAGTACTAAACAAAAATCATATTAATTAAACTTTTTCATTCCCTTTTTTTCCCCCCTCCCTGGTCATCCATTTCCTACCTGCTATTGTCCACCAGTGGGGCCCAGCCCAGAGTTTGAGAAGCACTTCTTGAAACAATCAGACTCTAATTTTTAACAGTAATAAGAGTGGAGTCACTGTGGAGCACACTGTAAGATATAATTAGACTAGTAGACCTACAGGAATGCATCAAATGAGGCTTAAAGGCATGAAACTTTTACCCTAGTTTATGCTGAGTGTGAAATTAGTTCTCAGCAAATGTTATATGCACTGATCAGGGCTTGAGCTTTGGATTGATGTTGCCTTTGTTTCACAGTAAGCACACACTACCATTATAGATGACCTCAACTAGGATTAGCAAGTCAATCCTTTCTCTGCCTTCAAAGAATCAAATTAGAAGAATGGGAATTCTGATATTTATCCTAACAAAATCAGCTTGGATTATTTAAGTCCCCTTTGAAGGACGCTAACCAAATATTAATTAAAAAGTTAACATTTTTTTGTATTTTGTATAGGTGTATGTAGAGGTTACAGTGATGGAGCCTGCAGATTTGTTCCTGCTTCGAATAAATGAGTGTTGGGCCACACAGTTTCCCCAGCCAAACTCTACAGAGGAATCTGTTCACTTTCTGCTTCAGAATGGGTCAGAACTTCTCTTCATATTGTTTTTGTCACATGAACTGTGAACTCCTCACATTCAATCCCTCCTCCTCCTCTAAATGCAGGTGCGTGAAGGACCAAACTGTTTCCTTCCTTAATGTGACCGAGGGACAGTCTGGACGTAATGGGCAAAACTCTACCATCCGCTACAGCTTCGACATGTTTCGCTTCACAGCGGATCCTCATGACCTCTATCTGCACTGCACTGTACAGCTGTGTGAACCAGATGACCATGAGTCCTGCATTCCTGTGAGCTCTTTTTATTGTTACTTGGCAGCCTAAAGATACCTAGAGGAAATTGGACCCCACATTTATTTACGTTTTTGGTTAAGTTTCAAACTAAAAATCATCATTGTGAGAACAATTTTGGAGTGTATGGACAAGTAGAATTGCAGCATTTTTAGCGTCTGTTGTTTCAGCTCATTTTCTTTGACTTTGCAGTCTCTCAATTTTCTTTTTAGAATTGTAACTCAATCAGTAAGAGAGAAGCAATGAGAGCAGACCCCAGCCAGGGTCTGCTCTCATATGGACCCATCAGGATTGAAGTACCAGAAAGACCTCCATCTAGTAAGATCCTATTTCTGTATTACTCTTTATATTCTGCTTCCTGCCTCTGTATGATCAGCAATTTGCTGCTAGTAAATTTTCCAGTTTCCTGTTATCACTTTACACCT
>VUQS01038744.1:0-11466 GCA_015108495.1 Heterochromis multidens | reverse complement strand
TTGTCTCTCATAGTTGAGGTATACCTATGATGAATTACAGGCCTCTCTCATCTTTTTAAGTGGGAGAACTTGCACAATTGGTGGCTGACTAAATACTTTTTTGCCCCACTGTATGTAACCTGCCATTTTTTTAACACTACTACTGAAATTCACAGATCTGCTTTTATCTTATTCCCTTCTCTACCTTTAATATTATATCTGAGCAGTTACAGTTAGTGCACCTGGCTAAAGGTGCTTCTCTCACCATCAATCTGGAGCTTTAGAAGTGTTCAGTGGGAGCAGATTGAATCCAAGGTTAGAGAGCTCTGAACCAGCTGTTCAGGGAGGACTCTTGAAGTGTGTATGTGTCATTATAGCACACAGATGGAAAATGATTTTGCACTAAATCAACCTTTTATCATTTAACATGGGGACGAAAATGATTGTGGCTTTTGATTTCTTTTTTTTAACAATAGTTCTTAATAAATGTATTATGCTGACAAGCGAACATACTTTACTAAGGCGGCCAACCCCGCTGACAAAAGAAAATTGGGAATTTTAGATTCAAGGGCTGTTTCTGCTCCCTCATCAAGACAGTAACCCTGAACACATTTCTCTACTGTACTTCATTTTGTTTCTTTCTAAAGAGAAACTCTGTCATAGTTAAAATGTGTGTGCTTTCCCTCTGAGAGCCTTTTCTCTTTGTAAACATGGGTGAAATGTTTACATGGATTCAAACTGCTTGAATATTATTTTATCACAATGCTCTTTTATAGAGAAGGTTAATACCAAAAGAAATGATCTCAGGGGAATTATTTTCATACTGAGGTATAATTTTTAATTCAATTCAATTCAATTCAATTCAATTCAATTCAATTTTATTTATATAGCGCCAAATCACAACAAAAGTCACCTCAAGGCACTTTATATTGTAAGGTAAAGACCCTACAATAAAACAATCACGTGACACAAAAATTTGCTTTTAAAATGTTTTATTACATATTATTTTAACTTGAATTTAACCCAGATACACGATGCATTTCACTAGATTTATTTATTTACTTATTCAAAGTTAATTTTTTGGAGTTCCTTCACACACTAAAGTCAAGATGCTGCACTGCAAACTCTACACCAAGTTAGAATAAATGAAGTTAAAGGGCATACTGCAAAAGCAACCCAAATTTTTTGCCCAAGCTTTTTCTCTGCGTTTTCCTGAGAAGGTTTTTGTGTGCATTCATAACGCACAGTTCTTCCTAACACAGACATTGGTGAGCAAACTCAGTCCAGTCTCCTTTCTTTGTTGAAATCAAATAATATGGCTTCCTCCTGCTGAGAGTGACTCCTACACAGCTGAAGCTAATTATTTCACTGTTTCACTGTTAGCTCCAGTCTGTTTGCCCAGAAAAGTGTGCACAGTCTATAGCAGCCTGAATGACCATATTTGTCCATATACCCTCTCCTACAGGAATGTACCAGTGGCAAGAGTTCTACCTCAGACAAACATTTAAAAATTTTAAATCTTTCAAAAGCTGAAGTTTTGGGCTTAGGGTTCAGGCACAAAAGCATCACATTTTTTTAAATTATTTCCCTTGGCTTGGAGCACCGTGTGGCTAATGGCAACTCATCCATCCACCCTTGCTAGTACCAGGTTGGACTCCCTTTTACCTTCAAAACTGCCTTAATTCTTCATGGCATAGATTTAACAAGGTGCTGGAAACACTCCTCAGAGATTTTGGTTCATATTGACATGATAACATCACACAGTTGCTGCACATGCATGATGAGAATCTCCAGTTCAACCACATCCTAAAGGTGCTCAATTGGATTGAGATCCTGTGGCTATGGAGGCCATTTGACTACAGTGAACTCATTGTCATATTCAAGAAAGCAGTTTGAGATGATTTGAACTTTGTGACATAGTGTGTTATCCTGCTGGAAGCAGCCATCAGAAGATGAGTACACTGTGGCCATAAAGGGATGGACATGGTCAGCAACAATACTCAGGTAGGCCGTGGTGTTTAATTAAAGTTCAGTTTGTACTAAGGGGCCCAAAGTGTGCCAAGAAAATATCCCCCCACACCATTACACCACCACCAGCCTGAGTGACTGATACAGAGCAGGGTGGATCCATGCTTTCGCTGGTTTCGTTGGTTGTTTACGCCAAATTTCCTACCATTCAGATGACCCTACCATCTGAATGTTGCAGCAGAAATTGACTCATCAGACCAGGCAACCTTTTCTAGTCTTATATTGTTCATTTTTGATGATCCTGTGTGAATTGTAGCCTCACTTTCCTGTTCTTAACTGACAGGAGTTGCAGACAGCAAGTCAGCAGTCAGCAGTTTCTGAAATACTCAGGCCAGCCCATCTGGCACCAACAACCATGCTATGTTCAAAGTCACTTAAATCACTTTTCTTCACCATCATTTATTTCTCTAATAACTAAAACACTGAGTCTGTTCACAAGGGTGTGCTCTTCAGTGCAACTCCTGTGGATCATTTTTCAATGCAAGATATTCAAAGTTTGTGTGTGCCAAATGTGTCATTATCCTCTGTTAACAGGGGAGTAAACAGGATGTAAAACAACACACTGGAGCTCAGCGACATGGGAGAAGGGGGGTGAGGCGGGAGCCTCTGGCCTGTGGCTCTTTCAGCTGTTTGAATCAGGATATGCATTAGGAACACAAACCTGTATTTCAGGATAAATTAAAAGCCTTTATTTTCTCTCCCAATGAGTCTTTGTGTGAAAATTTCAAATGAACATTAAAAAATAATTTCCTGTTATTTGCCTGAACACAAAAGCGTTCACTGATTAATAGAGGATGATTCATCGAGCAACACAACAGATTTGTTGCAAATTGGTTTATTATAGACACATGTGCCTATTAGCAAAAGTGCCTCAAACAGTTACTCAGAGCCAGTTTGAACAAAGGAAAGGAACAATAATGAGCGCTTGAAGTCTGGTCCAAGAAGCGAGACTCAGATTAATGACAGAAAACTTGAATAGGCTTTGTTTGGACAAATGAATCTGTGGCGTGCAAACTCGGTGAATGCAAATACTGTGTGACGTCTGTAGGCTCAGATTATTAAATATGTTCACTGGCAGCCAGGTTTCTCATGGACATTGTGCTATCCAGACACATTGTAGCTTAAACTGTGCTTAAACTATGTCAGAAATGTAAACGATGGCTCTCCAGAAGTTGTCTGCTGATAAGCACTTCACTCACAAAGGACCTCTTTGCAAACGAAATCAGACATTAGAGCAACAACTTACTGCATCAAAAAACTTCTCGCCAGAATGAGATAAATATAAAATCACGCCTGAAGCCACACACCTCTGCTTTGCACTTTAAGCTCAGTCACATGGAGTTTGATTGAAAGCTTCTTTTTTTTAATTTATGCTTACATCCGCTTACATTGAAAGCCCAGGGTGAATAACTCAAAATAAAACACTTCTTTTCATTTTCTCATGCTGACATCTTAGGTGAAACTTTAATAAAATACATACTGATCCCCATGAGGAATAAGACCAGTGAGGTAAGTGTCGTATCTGTGGTGGTTAAATAAGTCATTATGCAGTTTTAGATACACTTGTGTCAGATGCATTAAGGAGTAGAACTGTGAGTAAGAGAGTGCATTTCGTTGACGAAGGCTGAGATTAAGCTCTGTGTTAGGCAGACTATGGATACATTATTCAGTGTCTGTCTTAACACTTAAACCAACTTATCCAAGGACGGGATTACACATTTGCACTTTAGCTCAAGTTAAGGCAGCACATTTCTTTCACTCTATTACTGATGGCGAGGGTTTGTCACACTTGCTTGCACCCTTGTTCTTAATGTTGGTTACTGAAACATCTTAGATCATCCATTAATGGCAAGACTGAGGCCAAATCATTTCTGAGTATCTGTGTTAGAGCTTCCCATGAAGTGGTGCATATGCCACAAGTTTCTGCAGGATTCCACATGATTTGAATGTTCCCTAGCATCCTCTTCTGTCACACAAACCCTCTGCATGTCCTCCTTCACTACTTCCATGAACCTCCTCTGTGGTCTTCTTCTTTTCCTCCTGCCTGGCAGCTCCATCTTCAGCATCCTTTGTCCAAAATATCCACCATCTGTCCTCTGCATGTCCAAGCCATCTCAGCCTTGCCTCTCTAACTGATATACTAATTTCTAATACTGTCCGTTCTGGTCACTCGCATCAAAAATCTGAGCATCTTCAGCTCCACCACCACCAGCTCGACCTCCTGTCTTTTACTAGCAGATCTCACTACCATCTTGTAAACCTTCCTTTTCACTCTTGCTGCCATCCTTCTGTCAAAAATCACCCGACACTCATCTCCACCCACTCCACCCTGCCTGCACACTCTTCTTCATCTCTCTTGTGCACTGTCCATTGCTCCCTCTTGTTCTGTGTCACTTCTACTGACTTTAATTCCTCTTGTCTCCAGAGCATACCTCCACCTGCTCCCTACTCTCACTACAGATCACAGTGTTGTCTGTGAACATCAGAGTCTAAGGAGACTCCTGTCTGACCTCATCTGTCAGCCTGTCCATCACCATTGCAAACAAGAAGTGGCTCAGAGCTGATCCCTGATGTGATCCCAGTCCTAATCCTAGGACTTGGTCTACAACTCCAAAGATATCATTTAAAATACAGTTAGGATATGATAGGATATTAAACTCCTTTTTTAATCTTTACTTACAGGAAGTGGAACTCTTGAGATTAGGAATCTCAAGGAATCTCAAGAGTGTCCTGGCAGGCAGCATTAACCTACCATGTTTTTCAATGGTGGCTCCTAGAGCAACCCACACAAGCATGGGGAGAACATGCAAACTCCACACAAAAGAAGCCACAATCCTGTTTTATCCTGTGCCATTCATCACATCTGCAGATACTGTTTCTGTTTAAAGCAAAAGGACAGTTTTCTCAGTCAGCAAACATCTGAAAGTTGTACCATAAATCATCTTATCAGAGAATGGAATTCATTTGAAAACTATTCACCCAGCCCTGCTTTTCTTTCACAACAGACTAGACTTGATATATTTCGGCCACTTCCTTGCACAGATGTTGCATTACAGGCAGCATATTTGGTCATAGAAGTGGTTTATAATTAAAGACCTGGGAGGCCATTCCAGTGAATACTCTGGTGGTCCACGCATCATCCACTTCCCTGAGTGAGAGTTCCTGCCCCGAGGCAAGTCAGTCTGCGGGTGCACCATGCAAAAACTAGACATTCAAAAGTGATAAATTATCAAACTGGCAGGTGGTTGGAAGCTTCACTGTGGAGAAGACTCTCTTTTCCTTTATTTTGCATTCAAGTCATGGGTGTTGATCAGTTAATTAGCGACTATCAGTGCGTCTGCACCAACAATGGATATTTTGTAGCCTGCAGAAACAGACATCTTAATGGAAATCCCTTCACTGCACAGTAAAAGATTTCCAAAGCCACTTGTGTATGATACATTATGAAGCACCAGCTTCAAGGCTTAACCCCAAAGTTCTTGTTTAAGAAACATGTTGGTATCATTGTCTCATAAACTATTCAACAGTATAGTGGGGGAGAAAATACCATATTCACTTACAGAAACATAATTTTAGCTTCCTGAGGAGGCTGAGTAAATATTTCATGACAGAGCAGTGGGTATGACATAGTGCCTGCCAGCAGATATGTGAGTCATGGTTGTTTCTGTATAACAAACATATAACAAATGCCTGTTTATCATCAATTAAAAATATGATTTTTCTTATCAGTTTTGTTCTGATTTACTGCACCACTATCAATGATGTGCTTTTATTTCATTATGTGATTCTGTTACCTGATCAGAAATCTCAGCTCTGTTGCCATTGCAAACAGTTCATTTTTTAATAAGTTTTGGCACCACACCATTTATATTGCATTTCACAATACAAGTGTCCATTTTCAGTGTACCAAAACTTGCGATCCATTATTCTGTGGCACTAAAGGAAAAACAGAAATGGACCAAAGTGTGTTCAGGTTAAGTGAATAGTGTGGGGAGAACAGAAATGTCGGGTGAGTCGCACACAGTGCTGAGACAAAGAAGTCCTTTTTAGTTTTCCCTGCAAAACTGCCTTACAATACTGTTTTTGTTTTTGATCTTCAAAGGTGAGCTTTATGCATTTGTTAAGCATGTGAAAGATAACAGGTAGCATTTATGATGTGCTTGTGTGTGGTATTTCTCAGCTCTTTATCATTTTGAAAGATCAAAATACTTTCAACCATGACATTTAAAGGAACCCAGAGCAGAAAAAAGGGGCCAACATTTCTGGCAATGGCTCTAAAATTGACACAACTTCTGAAGGGCAGTTTCTCTAATGATAAACCATCTCTGAACACCTGTGGGCCAGCAACTTTCAATGATTTCACAAGCCAGGATTTCTAAACATTGGGTTCCAGTGAAAAGCAAATGTTTTTCTAATCTGGGGATGTGACAGGAAAACTTTTTATCATGTTTACGTGTCTACTTCTACCTTTTACTCCCCTGCATGCATCTAAATGTTTGACAATGACTGCAGATTGAACTCATCCCTAAAACACTAGTTTAAAACTAAACTACGCGCAGGATTTAAAGTAGTTTAAAAGAACTTTACAATATTAACCCAGGACAGGGGTATTAAACATATGACTTGCAGGCCAGAACCAGCCTTCTAAGGACCCTCTGGATGGCTTTGGAAAATGTGGAAATTTTGAAGCGATAGGGCATAAAATTTAGAACTTTAACTCTATTTTCATCAGCGTTAGTCTTCTTACTGACAAAGACATAAACCAATGGCCTGTCATACACCAGCATAAGAAAGTAAATTAATTTTGTCATTGTAAATATTCAATTTAATAACAGAAAAGTTTTTTCCCACTATTTACAATAGAATTTTCTATTTTTACACAGTAAAAAAAAAAAAAATATAAATATATATATATATATATATATAAATATATATATATAAATATATATATATATAAATATATATAAATATAAATATATATATAAATATATATATATATATAAAAAAAACAAGATAACATCCTTTATTTTTCACAGTGACAGCAGCATTTCTTTATAATGTGGAAAAACAGACTTATTGTGATGATTGCAATTCTTTTTCTTAAAGCATCTCAGAGATTGAATGTGCAGTTAAATGTTTTTGGGGTTTTTTTGGACACTTCATTAGGCTATAGCTTTACTGGTCCGGTCCACCTAAGATGAAATCAGGTTGCATGCACATAGCCCATGATGTAAAATGAGTTTGAGACCCCTGATCTTTAACATTAAATACTGCTTACATGATGTAAGCAGTATTTAATGTTACTGCATACTGTAAGTTACATGTTCATGCATCTCTATATTTTGATACTTGAAATAATTTTTTATTGGCAATAGCTCTGTACCTGCAGGACTTTGTGAAGTACCAACAATGTGCTTTATCTGGGTAATAAGACTGAATACTTGTTCCACTGCAGCATATTTGCTTGTTAAAAACAGTTTCTCTTACTATACAGTATACTTAGCATCCTGGAATATACAATTCTTTTGGTAGAGGTCTCAGTGATGTAACTGTATTTGATAACCAAACAGAAGCATCCATCCATCAATCTTCTTCCACTGATCCAATTCAGGGTCATAGAGCCTATCCCTGCTGTCACAGGGCAAGAGTAAGGTACACCCTAGACAGATCGCCAATCTATCACAAGGCTGACATATAGAGACAGACAGCCATTCACACCTAGAGCCATTTAGAATCACCAATTACCCTAAGCCCATGCATATCTTTGGAGCATGGGAGGAACCTGGGGTCCACACAGAGTCACAGTCCCACCACTTATCCACTGAGTTGGATAAGTGGAAGAAAATGGACAATGATTTATCATTTAACACATCTCACATCTAAACAAAACTAACTCCAAACAACTTGAACTAAAATTATATCTGATTTCTGTAAAGTCACACAATAACAGGCTTAACACTGGCTTTCAAAACTGCAAATAAGATAGCAAAAAGCACACTTTATTAAAGTATTTTACATACATTTTCTTTCCATTTTTTTCTAGAATCATAAACTGAAGCAAGGCTTAGAATAAAAAAAAAACATTTAAAATTACAGCCAATTTTCTATTTACATTTTCATAATGCATCAGTTTACAGTTTCAGCTAACATTCTGGTGAAGTACAGAACCGCAGGCTGTGCAGTCAGGTTTTGGATGGAGTATGCATGTCCTGTAAGAAGAGAAAAGTAACTTCAGTGAAAACAAAAAAAAGAATATGAATTTTATACATAAAAAATATGTACAATTATCAATAAAACATGTTAAAGATACAGTATGTGGTTACAAGGGATTTTATGATCAGCTAGAGAAAGCTGGCTAAATTTCCCAACATCACACTTTTGTTCTCTTTTTATTGTCTCTCTCTCCCAGTAAATGTAATCATGCTATGGTCTTACCATACTCCACCACAAAAGATTTCCCAGGACTGAAGTGGGACTCACAGCCATTGATGGTCACACCCACCGAGCTGGTCAGTAAATTAAAGACCTTTAAAAAGACAGAAATAAACAATGGAAATACTTCAGAACTCCGTTGCATAAGAGGCTTAGTCACTGCATGATTGTATGTGAGAAACAGAATAAGCAGTACGTACTGTTGTAGCACTGTGGTCCACCCAGAGAGGCTTCTTCATGAGGGATCCCAGCAGGAGCTTTCCACTACAGAAGGAGTCAGTACTCAGGTCCATCTGGAGGCCCATAGCTCTGTCTTGATAGAAATACCAGTCAAACTGGTCTGGAGTGATCCCAGGACCACCTACAACAATATGAAACAGCAAAAATGATGACAGGTGTATACAATAATGATTTATTAATTTTATAAAGGAATAAGTTTTGATTTATTAATAATATCTTGTCTACGTTAGAGACAGAAAGCAAACAATCATATGATTATATACACACACACACACACACACACACACACACACACACACACACAAATGCTTTTAGTTTAAAGACGCAAGCATTTGAAGTGTTATATTTTGATGTTGACATGAATTACTGATGATCAAAGTTAAACTCCAGGGATATCAATCTGTCCAGTTAGGAAGCATTTCAGCTGCTTTGGTGCAAATCAAAGTGACAACAGGTGCACTGGAGAGGCAACAAGACAACCCCCAGAAAGGGAATGGTTTAACAGGTGTTTCCCATGGACCACTGCTCTCTCCTTATCCCTCCTGATTAATTGATCTCTACTTCTGCTTTTTGCTAGTGTCCTTGTTACTACTGGTAACATGAGATGATACCTTCAGCTCATTTTGTTTGCACAGTTGTCCAGCTCCTCCAGGGTGGCACATTCATACGTGTTGTTGCAAGAAGGGTTGTTGAGTCTAAAGAGTGTGGAGGAGAAAACAGATGGGCCGTTACATGAGGAGAGCTGGACAGGGCCATAGAAGGTCATCAGCATGCAGCGGGACTGATATCTGCTCCTTTGTGCAAAAAGGAACAGAAGGAGTATTGTCAATGGCCTACAAAATGACCGGGCTGCTCATTTACATGTATCTGACCAAACGGTCAGAAGCAGACTCCATGAGCATAGCACGAGGGTCCTTTAGTGGCACCTATGCTCATAGCTCTGCACCGTGCAGCTCAACTGTCATTTGCCAGTGATATACCTCCCCAGACCATCACTGACCCACTGTCAAACCAGTCATGCAGGATGATTTTGAAGGCAGCATAACATTTGCTACAAACGGTTGTCTCCAAACTCTTTCACATCTGTCACATGTACTCAATGTGGACCTGCGCTCATCTGTGAAAAGAAAGAGGCCAGTGGGGGACCTGCCTGTTCTGGAATCCTCTGGCGAATGCCAATTGAGCTGCACGGTGCTGGGCTATGAGCAGAAGTCCCACTAAAGGAAGCCAGGCCCTCTTGCTATGCTCATGGAGTCTGACGGTTTGCTCAGAAACATGCACATGAGTAGCCCACTCAAGGTCATTTTGTAGACCTCTGGCAGTGCTCCTCACGTTCCTCCTCACACAAAGGAGAGCAGACACCAGTCCTGCTGCTTGGTTGATGCCCTTCTACATCCTTGGTGATCCAGGTGTCCTCATGTAATGGCCCCTCTCCTGGTATCTCCTCCACACTCTTGAGACTGTGCAGCGAAACATAGCAAACCTTCTTGTGATATGCTGTCCTGGTGGAGCTAGACTACCTGTGAGACCTGAATGGGCTGCAGATATTGTAAATGAAAATACAAAAAGCTTTGAATCTAATTCTTAACTAATCTGCTCACATCTACAAACAAAATTGCAGGGAATCATTTATCCATGAATGATGGATTATCCATTATACTGCTGTAAAAGACAAAAGACATTCAAACACCTGTATCTGTAAAGTCAGTGAAAAAAATAAAGACAATTAGAAATTATTTTTTCTCACTCCTTATATTTTCTTACTGTCAGGTGTAGTCGGCCAGAGGCTCCTAAACCACTCGTTCAGGTTGGCCTTATCCTTCCGTTGTAAGATCAGCGGCTTGAGGGGAGGGGCACAAAGATCTGACGCAGAGAGCAGAGCTGGGCTTCTGGATGATGGTAAAACTGGAACATAATAAAAATAAAAAGCAGATATTTATAATGAAAAAATAAGGTCTTTTTACCATTTCATCATACTCTCATCATACTTCATACTTTCAGATATTTATCAATCATATTCAAGCCAACTGAGGTTAACAAGAGCTACCATTTGGAGCTGCATGTAGTGGAGTTAAGTGGCACAGCCACTGGGATTAGTGCTAAACTGTAACTAATGTAGTATGGATGCTCATATGTCCAGCTTGACGGACGAAAACGTCAAATGTGGCATAGTCATTTCATTTATTCAAGACTGAACTCACACTGACGACCACTGATTAACCCACAGCAAACACTATATTAGGCTTCAGCTGCTCCTACTACTGCATAACAACAAGGGGAAAGCTTCAATACTTTTAAATTCCTAATCTAATGAATCGGAATTCTTGCAAAACCATTTCTGGGTCTTTTTATCCATTTGGTAGTTTGTGGAATGAATGGATGTTTTTCCTAGTTGGTCTCATAGCTAAACTGACATTGAAAATTATTGTCAGAATTAATTTGCTTTTAGTTATTTACTTATTCGTCCAAGTTATCAAAACTGCCAATGTCCCAAGTTCCTGCTTCAATTATTGATAATATGACATTTGAAGGAAAGGACTTCTTGTTTCTTCCTTTGCCACGAGTACCTTCCACAAACACTGCACTTTATAGTGGTTTTTATTGACTTTGGTGAAGTGTATTTCCACCTTAGAACAGCGCAGTCAGTCTCTAACTGCAGATGCCTGTAGTATCAGAAAACACTGAGAGGCTAAGAGAGATTATGAATGATATATCAGATGATCACAGAGCTTAATGGTTCTGGGCATTACACCAGCTTGAAATTTAACCAAAAATGGAAGAAAAAAA
>VUQS01038739.1:0-33046 GCA_015108495.1 Heterochromis multidens | reverse complement strand
ATGAAGGCTCTGAGGGTCCTGTTGATCTTGTACAGTTCTAAGCATTCCAGGATCCATGTGTGAGGCATTGAGTCATAGGCTTTCTTGTAATCAATCCAGGCGGTGCACAGGTTGGTTAGTCTGGTCTTACAGTCTCGAGTGACTGCTCTATCCACCAGGAGCCAGGACGACAGGTCAGGGGGGAGACATCATCATCCCCACACTCCGAGATTGGGTACCAAGCCCCAAGTACAAGTAGAACTGGTACATTGAATACCAGAGCAGCTGACCTGAAAGACAAGAACATGGCTAAGCTGGAAACCCGGACCAGCTAAGCTGGAAACCTGGACCCCCCGACACTGATTAACAAGACTACGTGAAGTACCCTCTGAAAGTCTACTAGAAGATGTGAATGCAGCATTACAGACAATCCCCACTGCAACCATCACTGAAACCACGGCACCAGTGATCCTCAAGATGCTTGGCTATAAGAACAGCCACAAGGAGCAGTACCCTCCATGGAGAAGGAGACTAGAGGCCAAGATCAAGGCAGCACGGAGGGAAGTTAGCCAACTATCGGAGCTGATATATATATATATATATATATATATATATATATATATATATATATATATATATATCTTAAAGCTAAAAGAGATGCCATGAAATGTCTTGTTGTGATTAACAGTCCGAAACCTAAATTCTGCTATAATATAATAAAAGGTAATGCTGCTTTTTTTATGTTGTTCAACTAATTATTTATTGACTACATGTTGCAGCCCTGATATCATGTTGTATCTTATTGCATCATATTCTGAGTAAACTTGTGAGATCAGAGAAGGTCAAAGTCTGAAAAATACAAGCGAGTCAAATGTGCAAGACTTTTGCAGTTCAAAGGGTCAAAAAGACATAAAATCCCAACTGACATGTCTCAGTCTCAAAGAACATTGTTGTATTTCACCTGGGTTTACTTGTGTTTCTACCTGAAGTAGCGCTCCCATCAAATCTTCCTCTCCGCCTCCAGGAGACAGGGAACCCATACAGAGATCACTCATCATCACTCAAACAGTGTCTTTTGTGTCTGTGTGTATTTTATAATATGTGTGTCTCTGTGACTGTGACTAAAATATGTTCCAGACATTTCAAAAACACATTTGTTGCCTCTCTTCTGGCTGACAAATTTTCTCTCTGCTGAGAGTTGATTCATTTGCCATTTTTGTGAACCAAACAGTGGGTGGGGAAGGGATAAGAGAACTGATCAAAAGAGAAGCTTCAAAGAAGAACAGAAAAAGTGTAGCCTGTTAGATGAGGCCCCCTCTCTTTGAAGCCAGCTTCTGGGCCAGAGGTGACCAATGTAATGGACACTATAGACAGTGTGTCCTACTCTCCATCTCCAACTAAATGACCAGTGTTTCTGTGTTTCTCCACGATGCAAAATGATGGAGGGTACTATGTGGACAATGTGTGAAATGTTCAGGTGTTTAAATAAAGAACATTTAGCTCCACACTCCTGTTAGGTAGTCAAGTCAGTCATTTCATGTCTCACCATGGCAACATCAAGCCTGCCCCTAACCATGTTCATCAGGTCTTAGTGCCCCTTGACAACAGCTGTTTTTTGCTACTTACAGTTCTTCTGTATATTTGCAGCATGTTGCAGTTTGTGGTTTGCGTTTCTCACTTTGCAGCATAAATGATGCGCAATGGGCTGTCACATTAGTGAAGATGGGTTTTTTTCCCCCTCTGTACATGAGTTGTTTATTTCTCTGTGTTTCTGGAGTTGCAATGCGTTCAAAGCTCTCAGTGCCACTGTAAGATGGCTATATCCTCAGCCTTGACAGGTCATGGATAAAAGGAGCAGAAGGGTTGTTTTCCTATAAATGTATATACAACTGTATATTTTTTTTTGCAGCCAGAGGAGTTGCTGCCTGTTGGCCATTAGAAAGAATGTGGATTTAAGGTGCTTCTGTGTTGGCTTAACTTTTCTAACCAGAGGGCTATACTACGAAACAAGATTAATGAGTCAGTGGGCTATGTTGAGCTTAAAGTCATGAGTTTCCAGTGTCATGAAAGTGGCTCTCTTTTAACTTGGCTAAATCACCGTGGTAACTTATGCTGAACACATTACCTGGTCAGGAGCAGGTTATGTTCAGACTTTCGGTTTAAAAACAGCTGGAAGTGCCACATTTTTACTGATTCTTTTATTTACAACATGTCTTAAGTGTAATATAGATTCTCTGTTGGGCAAATATTTTTTACATGTGCAAGTCGTGACTGCAGGAGAAAAAGTTGAAGTTACAGTGCTGGGTTCATAATCAGTCTAAATTAACTGAATATGAACATGATACACATATTTTAGTGGGGAGTTTATGATGAAGCATTAGTAACATTTGTGTTTTTATTTGTATTATATTTATTTGATACTGAGTAACCCAAAATTGCCAAAGCACATCAAAAGGAGGAGTCAAATTGATTTTGATAAGGAAAAAAGCTGCAATAATGTGACCACTCAGTGTACTCAGAAACAATGCCTCAGCATGGCTGTGACTGGTAAAACTGCTGTTACTGAAATTTCACAGTCGGTATAAAAGGCTATAAAATATAAGTTTAGCCTAGTACCTTCATCCAGTAGCAGTCTGCTCCCCTAGGAGCCACACAGTGTTACAGTATACAATGTTATGCCAAAAGTTAATTGTGTGCTGACAACCCTTAGCCACAGGAAAGACTGCGCTGCTCCCCAAAATTAGGTTTACATCACCAGTATCCCACTGTTCACAAAAGAGCAAGACAAAGGGGCGCAATACAACCAATTAAGTAAAGCTTTTTGCTTTTGTAGACGAAGGACCACAAATGCAAAACGACATCAAACTAAGTGGAATATACCAGTGAACTGTGGGATAAATTCACTGGTACTTCGAGCTTCCAAGTGTACTGGATTCAGAAGAGCCATTTGTGCTTGTTGTTGGTCTGTAACACTCAAGCTGTTACAATAAGGAAGTAAAATACATAGAAATCAATAATATCCCCCAAATAAACCTTTGCAAACAAGAAAATGCAACCAATTCTCCAGACGGTTGTTAGAAGGGGATTTTTTGTGCCTCCATTTGAAACTTTTTGTTATTGTTTGTGAAGAGGAGAGAACTGGATTGTGTGCATGTTCTTGGGCACCATATGGCACTTGTGGATGCAGCTGGGCTTTCTCATCATAGCCTCGCATACAGTGAGCTGTGAGTGGTTGTGGCAAAGCCACAGTGCTAAATAAAGCAGTCATAGCCATCAAAACTGCATCTTTAAAATATCCTGGCCACCAGGGCAGGGGAAAAAGTACACATTTGGTGCTAGCAATTCATGAAATGAAGACATTCAAATAAGTGGAAACTTGGATAATGATGATGAACTTGAATTTTCTTTAGTTGCTGTGATGCTTTAAACAACAGAACAAGTCTAAACAGAGAAAAGGAATCAAAGAAAAATTGAGGGACAGAGGAGCAGGGGGGGATGTAAGCGCTGTATTTGTGTAATGGGGTCTTGTCTCTGTTGTGTTGAGGCTGAAATGTTTGTGATGACCTGCTGGGTATGTCTATCTCCCCTGCAAGCTTCCTTCTGCTTGGCTTTAGTATCCCATTACAGTCTGTCCCTTATTTGTTCGTCTGGTCTGCACCCAGCCACCCTGCTAAAGTAGGCTCCTTCCATAGTCAAGGAGCTCCTTTCATCCCTGTTCAGCCTCTGCCAGAGGCCAGCTTAATCAAATGGTAGGAAAATTTAAGGATCACTTACATATAGAAGATTCTGGCTTCCTTAATTGCAAGGTTGCCAGTGCTATGTTTTCAAGGAATATATTGAGCATTTTAAGCATAGCCCTGTCTAATGGTCACATTAAAACAGACACACTAAATTGATAAAACAGTGTAATAGTAAATACTATCAGAGAACAAAAAAACATTTGCAACCTTTAAGATGCAAAAGCTCCTCATAGGTGAAGGTTGCTAAAAACTTGATAAGAAAGAAGGATGAGCTGCTGTTTATTCAGTGACATTGAACCTGTGCAGCCATTAAATCTTACCTTTGGAGCAAAGACAATAGCTATCGACTACTGTAGGAAAATCACGCTGCATGAAGGAAAAACAATCTCTGCTCACAATTCAGATTTATTTATTCCTAGCTTTAGGCAAAGAGTCTTATTTTAATTTATGAGTGTTCCAGGAGCTCACTGAAGCGGGTGCCCACTCTCACAAGTCACCAGAACAAGGCTTGCTGAACAGATCTTCCAAACACAATAACAATCTAGCCCCCGATTTTCATTTTAAAGTATGTTATGAATATTCATAAATATAGGCTGCTTAGATTTTGATTCAATTTGTGGAGCCTTTATAACATTCTACCTATCAGGCAAAGAATCTTATTTCCTGTGCAAGATGATATATATACATATTTATTACTGTGCTTTCCTCCATACATATGTCTTCTTCACAGAGATATTCAAGAGCAAAACGCACAAAATATAATCTTTATTTTAGCTTTTGCCTCAGTTATTGCTTTTGGGTGCTTAGAAAATGGCACTGAAGTGTATATATATATATATATATATACATAGTTAAGAATAAGAGGACTAAATGCTTGAACCGAGCTACATATTTACAGTATACAAACAGGCAAGCAAGATAAACACGAGATAGGAGTAGTTAGTAATATGAAGTGATAAAACCTGACTCACTGAATAAATTATTACATTAACAAGTTATAAAGATGACGACAGTGAAAATGAACAACACAAAACTGTTTTATTCAGCTTTGCAATATTTAGTGTGACTCTTCTGGGACTGAGATGCTTAGCTGTGATACACACTTCCATATGTGCAATACTGAGCTATGCGAGAGCTGCGGGGTGTCAACCAATGTTGTTGGCAACTGGGAGACCACAGATATAAATGTGCAAGTGGAAAATAGGATGGCTTTTTAAGAAAGTTGTAGAGACATACAGTATCTGTCTGTAATAAACCCTTCATTGTGAATAATAATATGAACAGTGTAACCTGTTTATTATGAGGTTAATCAGAGAGGCCTCCCGGTATGAATGTTTAAAAGACTAGAAAATATCAAGTGGGTAACTTTTAAAAAAGAATGCATCTAAAACCACAGGAACAGTGTAGCTCTTTGATGTCTTCTACAGTTACTGCAAATCCTGCTCTGTGGTCAATGAATTGATGTACACAAGTAAACAATTATCCCAGCAACAAATTAGAAAGCATTGCTCAACAAGAGCCAAGAAGTCTTCTTTCCTGAAATTATTTTTTTCTTGACTTTGTGTTTAAGAGCATGAGAGTATTCTTTAATCTTGGCCAGTGTTAGAAAATTGGCAGTGATGGTTCAATTTTAACCCAGTAATGTTCAAACTGGAATTTTAGATTTTGATTTACAATGCTCAAAGCACTAGATAAGCTCAATACGATGTACAAATCCAGGTTCCTATAATCAAGTTTTTAAAAAATTCATGCGACTAACAACCTGATAGATGCAACTAAGAATTATTTACAAAAAAGAATGTAGCTCTGTGGCCATCAGTTTTCATGCATTTTTATGGGATTTATGGTAATTACCTCTGTTTCTTTTTATTTTTCAATCACAAACATACATGCATGCACACAGAGCCCAAAGCCAGATGCTTGTTTACAAGTGACTTTGGTCTTTGAAGTGCAGGTTAAGGTGTATTTTTGCTACTGACAGTCTTGCTGACAAGAGGAGAGGTAAGTCAGATATGGTTATTTCTTGTAAAAAGGAGAGTTCTGGAGATGATTGAATTGGTAACATTAGTTCACGCTAAGAGGGCCCCTAAAGGAAAATGGCAAGAAAAGATCACTGGTAAAATACAGATTAAAAAAACTATTCAAAACAGTACAGTGTATGTTATTAAAATATATATAAATTAAATACATTCCAATGATTTTGATCCTATGGACACACATTTGATATTAGTGCATGCAGCCAAGTTACCCAGGCTTGGCTCAGACTGGCAGCCCAAATCCATTTTATGGCACGTTCACATTGTATCCAGAATGGATTTAGAAAGTCTGGACAGCAGACAAAATTTTTGGAATTTGGATCCAAAATACATTTGGAGGCGATTTCCAATCAGTTTCAGTCCATACGCTGTGGCTACTCAAAGATTTAAAAGTGCTTTTTGTTGCACTTGCGATGCAATACACAACAATGTCAAATTCAGAGTGGAATTCATGACAGAATTCATGCTGCTACTGGACGAACAATATGGAGGACAACATTCCATGCAGGGATGCTAAAATAAAAATTGTCTGAATAATTGGAAAGCCAGGCGACCAATGTAAGTAGTTAAGTAGTTATGGGCACTTTGAAAAGTAAGGAAAAATTATTCGGTTTGTCAAAGATTTAGAATGAAATAAGACACATGAATCCTTTCTTGGGGAAATGGGGCAAATGTAGATAAGACTGATGCAACATCTGTTTGACTGAATGGCAAACTAATGTTCAAAAGTATTTATGTACTCCATAAATGTGCATTTTTGCTTTCAATGTAACATAGAAAGGAAACTAATGTAAAGAGTGGATATATAATCTCATGTTTATCTGTGCCTAAAAATTACTATTTGACTGTAAGACAGTGTTGGAAACCTAAAAAAAAAATCCAGCAGAAGGTCAGACATGGAGGCTCAGAAGATCCCTGTACGCACACACACAAATGCTTTTACTTGCGTTGGTGTACAGACATGTGTGTATATGTGCAGCAACCTCATATTATGTCCTGAAATTGTTTGATTTATTACTCATTCGTCCCATTATTATGAACCACTATATTACTCCTTTCAATGAAGCAGATTTAACCTTTATGGCCATGAGCAAGCAGCCTGATTACACTTATGTTTAATAAAAGGTTATTTGCACTGGAATCATTTGATCTTGTCTTGTGAATAGCTGGTTACGCATGGCTAAGCCAGGCTGTGTTGGTCTGCATGAGATTGAATATCTGAGACCATTTGGGTTTGAACTCTGTCCAAGGCCCTGCTCATCTATACAAAATGCAATCTGCCTGCAATCAGGAGTGACACCACTGTTTACTGCCCAACTGTGCCACCACGCAGTATGTAGCCTATGGAAACCTAGACAGTGACAGACAGTAGCGGGCTCAGGCAAGACACAGTCAACACGGTGGAGTGAAGCTTTCCACTGAAGAAAATCCTGTAGACTCTGAAGGCTACATTTCACTGGCTTTCAGGGAGGATGGAGAAGGCTATCTGAGACAGATCTATCAGTAATGTTCACTCTCACCCTAAATTAATTGAATGTCAGTCAAAGAGAAAGTGAAATGGAGGCAAGAGAGTGACTGAGACCTTTGTGTTAGTGGAAGAGGGGTGGTTGGGGTTCCAAGCTTTAGCCTTAACTTCTCTGAGAATTACTCAGAGAGAAGCCAGAAAAAAATGGGGGTAACAAAGACAGATAATCTATTTGTGCAGAAACAAACTATGGCTATGGTGAGAGAGATGCCCGTAAGTGGCTGGCTTCAAGGAGTTTAAATAAGTAAAGGCTAAATATGTGGAAACTTTGATAAAAGAGAGATTACAGTAAAGTATCTGTAAAGTACAATTTAAGCTGAATACTTTAGAACTTTATTTGAAATACTGACTTCTTTCTCTTTGGTAAAACATATTAGTTTTATTCTGGTTAACAACCAACAATATCTTAACCTTTCTCTAAATGTTTTTGACCTAACTATCCTTTATTTTACACTGAGCCTTAAAGACACTTTCTTACTGTAAATGAAAATCTTTTTAAAAAAGTTCACAAATATATAGCTTGCTATAAAAATAATGTCTATTTATGTACTGTGTATTTGTTGAGGATTACTTTCATCTGTGGATTAATACCTACTTAATAGTGTTGCTATTAGAGTATGTACAGCAGCAGGATGGTGTACATAGGACCACAAATAAACTACAGTGCCTTTGCTCATTCTGATGAAGAAGCAAATAACCCAGTGCAATGGTTTAGCCTATTGATCTGTTTTTTTATTGTTTTGGACATCAGTGTTGGTGTATAGGACAGAGCAATAAGCTACATAAGGCCTTGGATAAAGGCTCAACACGTTTTAAAGGATTTCTTGACAAAAGATTCTCCTAAAAAGTCTCTTCTAATCCTAGCTTCTCACCATGATAAGCTATCTTTTACACAAATCAGAAGCATTAAAATGTTACTTCATACCAGACTCTGCTGAGACAAAATAAGAGCACTACTGCATTACAGCTTAAATGGTACAAGTTTCTTGAATAGTAGTAGTCTGTAACCAGAGGCCTGACCACCACTGGCTGTGATTTTGCATGCTACCATAATGCTACACTGCAACACTGCTATGCAAGGTATAGGAAAAAAATATGCTACCACCATTAGTCTGCAAGGCAAACCTGATTATTGGAGTGGCTGCAGTTACTCAGTGATACCAGTTAATCAAAGTGAGAAATAGACAGTTTGTCACTGTCTTCATCAAGCTGACAGCTAAATACAGTAATTTTTATGACTGAAATGATCAGTTCAGAGAAAATCTGCCAAGGAAAGAACAATGCCTATTCGACATAGTCATAATAGTCAGTGATAAGTTTAGAATATACTGTAATGTGATGCTGGCTGTTCTCGGCATCTCCATCATGGTTGCCGGAGATGTGTTTTGCCACTTGTGGCTTCCTGCAGTGATTATGAATTTCTATACTGATTCCAAGTGAAAACTAGTGTTACTAACAGCAGACCAAAGAAAAAATAAATACAAATTCAATACGCAAGTATACAAATACATCAAACTGGACCAGAAATGCATACAAATTCAGACTCACTTTGAATTGAATCCAACAAATCAGATCTTACCTTCCATCTCCTCTTCAGGTGGTGTCGCCTCCTTGTCCTCCCGCTGAGCAGGTTGCTTATCCTCTGTTGAGAAAAGGAAGCAGATGTTATACTACACTAACATGACAAAAGTGTCTTCATTGGCCTGCAAAAAAAGCTCAACCTGCCTCGTCTTCAGTCAGAGCAGCTCTGTTTATAGGCCTTAAAAATGTGCATGTGCTGTGGACCATGAGGCTCGGTTTGCATACAATCTGAGACCCAAAACCTCCTCAGATGGGTCTGTTTATTCTGTCTCTATAGATAAAATTTGAAGTATACAGGAGGAAATAAGTAAATAACCTTTGGTGCATTTATTATTAACCAGCTATGTACTGTAATGCTTCATTACTCACAGAACAAAAAATCTCAACATCTGTTTTTCTATTTAGTTATTTTATGGTGTTTCAAGGATTGAGCTGATTAATTCAATTCTTCCTGCCTTAGTACCCTGTGGATATTTAGGAATTATATTAAGGAAATCATACAGTCACCTAGATCTTTTTCTGTTCAGAAATAATTTTTGTGACCAACACTCAGTACCTCAAAGTTTGTAATGCAAAGAGATAAAAAACACACCCAAACTGCCCTTATGTACATACCTTTGTTTTCATCCGTACTGTCGTTTGTTACATTTTCTTCACCTTTGTCCTTCTCATTGTCAGTGCTTTCATTGACATTCCCGGTGTCTATATTGTCATCTATCTCTTGGTTTTCATTCTTATCGTCGCACTGTTCTTGTTTTGGCTCCGTGTTTGCTGGATCACCATCTAAAGGCACAATAAATAAATAAATAAATAAATAAATGGAAGCACATTTTGAAGGATTAATTCAGGCAACGGGAGTCAAAGCCCTTAATATTAAACCTGACTACATGTGGCACAAAACAAACCTGTGCTTCATTACTGCTGACAGAAATTTCTCAAACATATCCACACCAACAGGTAGCTCTTTGAGTTTGAATGGAAGTAACAGAAAAGAAGGAAAATTTGTCAAAAGAGTTGTAATGGTGGATGTTTTAAGGTGGTGTGCAGCATCTCCAAGGGTCTCTTTTTTTGACTTTTGAAAAGAAAGTCATCTATATTTAAAAAATTTGTATAGTATTAATAGTTAAAGAACAAAATATGAGTGTAAAAAGAAATAAGACAAAGTTAAATGCTGCTGAAAAGCGTATTTGATGTAGATAAATTGGCTAATATTGGTCTTTGCACAAAGACTACATTTTACTGAGTAACCAAGACCACAAATTGAACAACGTATTGATTTGTGGTGGCTGGGTTTCACCTGCAGTACACACACACACTCGAGAATGATGTAACTACTGCATTTTTTTAGCAGAATTATCCTGCAGGTGTTGTTTTAAATTGTATATTTTTGCTCTTCCTAGCTCCTAACTCTGTTTATGTCTCATGAGAAAGTAATTACATATCTCAGGTCTTGGATACCATCCCAGGGTAGCATTTGCTATAACTCGCTCATAGAATATCTACAAAATTCATGTTCAGAGAAGCTCTATCTGTCAAATCGTTGTCAATGGGATTGGATTTGAATAAAACAAAAACAGAGGAGAGACGAGGCGCTGCCAGTATGCAAATGCAGAATCTTAATTATATACCAGCAGCACAGAGGATATTCAGAAAAGAGAAATGGTTCTGGCTCAAAGTTAATGGTTGCCCCTTTATAACACACACACACACACACACACACCCAGTTCATTTAAGGCTCTTGCTGTCAGCACAATACAACACATAAGAGCCTCTGGATGTGTTATACATACACATTTAAAGCACTGTATACTACTTATTTCTGCTCTGCTGACAAGACAGCTCAGGTTGGATTTAAAAGAAAAAAAAAAGAGCGAGTGAAAAGCTCGATGTTGGTCAACTCCCACAATTCCCGTCTTCGCCAAAGATCAATGCGTGCTTCTACCCATCACTATTTGAGTGAGTGCTGGGTACAGTAGAGGCAGTTTGCACTCAGACAACATGTAATTGCACCGCCACCAATGCTGGACCCTTGTTTTGTAACTGTACCATACCTTGGATTTGACTCGCCATCTCCACATCTTGATTTGCATCTTCAACTAGAAAGAGAAGAGGAATTTAAAAGAGTGGAAAACATACGAGTTTAGCGCTAGCGTCTGGAGTTGAATTGACTTGGCTTTCGATATCACCTCAAACAGCCTTTTCATTCCATCTCTTTCTGTAGCTTTGTCTTTGTTCTACAGTATGAGAGCAATGGATCCACAAAGACATGCATAAATTAAGTGACAAAAACGAAGGGAAAAAGAATGTCACTTCTAAAGCCATACATAATTGAGGGATTTCTTTGTTCCAAGCTTCTGTGATAAGAGAACTTTTTTTTTTTTTTTTGTTAGAGTGGTGGCACACAGGATGGAAAGACTGAACTGAAACAAAGAAAAAAAATTCAATTTTTGATGACAAATGACATCAAGAAGCATTGGTAGAGCCGAGAGGCTCAGAACATGCGTCAATGGTCCGTAGAGCTACATTACCATTGTCACCCTCTTCTTCGTCACCTGTTTCCTCTGTACCTGAAACGGGACAGAAAAAAAAAACATCAGCCAAACAGAGGCATCTGTATTAAAAAGACTAGTCATTCATTTTGAAAAACAAAGGAGACAGTCATAATAATGATCACTGTTCAGCTGTTTATTTTCCTAATGCAAAGGATGGTGTTGACACCACATTTTAAAACAGCAACTTCCAATCTAACTTCTTCTTCGTTACTGAAATAAAAACATAATAATGGGATTTTCTGTCCATGTTTGAGTTTACTGGTACTTGCTACTGATGTTTCTAATAACATTTTAATTATTCCATATTTTGTATAAACACAACAGGGGACCAACGTGACGGGGTCAGTCTTTAACATAGCTAGCTTTGAGATCGCAGTTTTGGGTCTCTGTTGCAATGAAGAGGCTCTTAAATTTGTAGCAGTGGGTACGCTGTGTGAGTAATAAGGCACAGTAGTGCTTTGAGCTTTGTATATTTGCAATGTCCATGTTGACAGGTACCATGTTAGTAGTGTTACTCTAGCTCACGCTGGTCAGCTATATCCAATATGATTGATTTTGCAGTTTTGGTTATAAACAAATAAATCAACATGTTACAACTTTTCATATAAAAACATATACATGCTGCACATATAGCAATATTTGAAGAATGTTACTCATGCATTACACACAGGTGTCATCATCGCCAAACTAGAGTTTCGAGTCATTAGAGCCTTTATTCAGTTACATCCTCCTATAAACTGAACTCCATAGATATGTCCACCGTATGCACAAAAGGCAGAATTTAATATGAATAAAAATCCTATCTGTTACTACTCCCACCCTCCTCACCGCTTTCTTGCTCTCTTGCACTCTTACACACAGACACGCACATAAACCAATGACATTTGGGACAAATTGAGTAAATGAAAGCCATGACACCAATAAGAGAACATGCTTTACAATGGCTATTGTGCAGCTTCTATAATTGCTTTTTTAACAAGCTGCAGAGAGAAACCATTTTTCATATCTATGCAATTTTGCCCTGCACTCAGAACAATAAAAATGCCAGCCTCTATTAAATGGGAAAAAGGCCAGTTCTACCAATGCTGCATGTTTGTCTCAAGTATCTCTGTCCATCATGCAGAATGCTGGTGACACACAGTAGATGGCAAGCCTTTCTATTAATCATGACTGGCATTTGAGATAGAGCTACAGACAGGGGGCTGAAAAGAATACTTCATTGGGGGAAAAACAGCTTAAGACGAATGCTCCACTAGCCTTGAGGTCACCTTTTTGTTTAAAATTATGCGAGGGCCTTGTATTTGTCTAAAGTGATCCCAAACAAAAATTGATCAGATACGACAAAAGGCAGACTGTAATTTCCTCTTTGTTATTTGATCATTTGTATTTGGCTTATTGAACGAAACCTCATTCAATTTGTGATAAAGGACACCGTGGGACAGATTGTGGATAAAATGCATGCGCACACACACACACACCAAAAGACCAAAAATGAAACAAACAAAAAAGAAATTGTTAGGCAGATGTGACTTATAAAGGCTATGAGGTAAGATCCATTTAAATACTGTCTCTTTACAAGGTAAAAACCCAAATAACATCTCCAGGACATCGCTCACTCATGAATCCCAAACAGCAGGTGGCAGCATTGCCATAGCTTTCTTACCCAATGCTCACTATACAATACTGTCATCACTGTAAATAAGGGTCTGACATACTTCACACAGAAGGGTCCGGGCAACACCTCAAGACTTTTAGTGTCAATACTCTGATGAATTCCACTTCAAGAAACATAGTGACAAAAAGGCAATTTTAGGTACTTGCCTGCACTTCTGTTGACTGAGCAAAAGCGGAATGTTTTTCTGAATAAAATGTTAGTCTCACACACACTTAAATGATTTATTTATGTCTACATCACATTCAGGGGTACGGTATTACAAGGACATAAACAATTTATAGGCTGATATTCAACCTTCCTGGTGTACCCTTCTTGCACGCATGTTAAGTAAACATCACCTGTAGTTGATGTTTACTAGTAAATAAAAGTAAAATCTCAGATGGGAATAAATGGAAGTTAACTGGAATCCGTGCACACTCACACACACCCACACCCAACCATTAGCTCAGCTCCATTTTTCCCCCCAGCCCTTTCTGCTATTCCTTTTATTAAAGCCAAGTGGAGCAAAGGACAAAAAAAAAAAGATTAAAAAAATGAGGGAACGTGAAAAATTCATGAGACATGTGTAAAGGAAAAAAGGGGCTCTGCGATGAGCAATAGCAATCATTCAAAGACCTTTTGCACGTGATATGTGTGTACAAGCAAAGATTAAGTGTGTTTGTGAGTGATGCTTTACAGGGTACCACAGAGCTAGATGGCATCCCATAGAGAGGCTCACTGTCTGTCCACACGTCGCGTTATTAATCTGCATGTCCACTCTGTGCCATCTCTCACCATCTCCCCTTCTCCATCCCAGGCCTTTCCCACTAAACTCAAGCATTCCAGGCAAACAGACCCAGCCAGGCATTGATTTCTGGCTTAATGTCCACATTTTACTGTGTCCTGTAACACACTAATCTCACTAATACCAATCTGATATCAAATGATAGGCACTTTAGGGCTGCTTGCCAACTCAGGTGTGCTCTGAAGAGGTTACAGTCCAGCTTGGAACTCTGTGCCAGCGTTCGCCTCCGTGTCTCAGTCACCTTTTACCCCTCACGGTTTTTCTTTCTATAGCTTGTAGCGTCTACATGCCGTGTCTCTGTTTCATGTGGATTACATCACAGCGCAGCTCATCACACACACACAGAGTCAGTCTGTGACCCCACCTTTCAAATACTCCTCAGGGACATTTGACGATGACGATGGATCATGTTAGCTTCATTTGAAGAAGAGATAAAATACTGTTGATCAAATCTGAATACCACCTGCATTGTTCTTTTAATATGATATAATCATATATCATGTATGGTATGTTGTATAATGAAATACAATTTTAGAAATGAAATCTATGTAATGCACAGTCACAAAGAAAGACACGAAATGTATTTTGATGTTCAAAAAGAGAGAAGCTGCTGTGTTGTTTAAATGGTGAGTTCTACCACAGGTTACTTGCTCTTTTATGTTTGGGCTGGGTGTCTGTGTTAATTGTGTGCTTTTAACTGTCTTCTTCCTTCAGTCCACTGAGGCTCAAGAAGCCTTTTGCTTGTGAGGTGACAAAACAACTGTAAATGCAGCAGTGCTTGTGTGTGGGACAGAGAGATCCTATAATTACCTTCAGTCCACTAACCAGCGTATTTATCAGGGGAAAACATTGGAGAAAACCTTGATGTTTTCCCTTCATCAGTACTGTGACTAAAAGCCCCTCATATCTGACCCATGGACTGTGGCATGAATTCCCTGAAGAGTAATGGATCCCACAGAGGCATATTGACAGACACACTTCACCAACTCTGCTGCAGAGTTGATTTTTATTTATTTATTTATTTTTTTAAAAAAAGGTCCTTCACTACCAATGACTATACGGTATGAAAGAGTGAAATACATATTACTGTTGTAATACATATTTTTGTTGATAGAAGAGCTTAAACTGGTGTACAGAGGTGGTGTGGAGCTCTCAGGTATCGTATAATATCTGTTTTACGTAACTGACAGCCTGTTTTTGCACTTAGCGTTTGCTTTGCTTTGTGCTTTCTTGACGTCTGAGTGTTTCTGATGATTAATCTCACCTATGTGCTACATCGAACCAGACCTAACCTTTACAGTGCAGGCAGCACAAAATCATTTCATTGCCTTCCTGTGAGAGAGGTTGTGTCAAGGACTGACTGTTCCCATGCTAGAAAGCTGTGCCAAGGCCTTTTGTGAATGGATTAGTTACTATTAAGCTGCGGGGCCTGATAAATTAGGATTTATAAAGATTATTACAAAATACTTATGCCCTTCTAATGCTGATGATTGAATTTGTGAATCATACTGAATTACTGTGGATTATGGCAAAGGTATGTTGAAGAGGCAGTGAGAAATAACTTATTGTGCTTTGTTGAGCAACACAGAATGCACTGGCGCCCTTGAAGTGACTGCACTATCTAGACCAGCCTCTCACAATCAGTGAGAAGAACGGTTTCCCCAAAGACAACAGCCATGACTGCTATCTTCAAAAAATTCCTTGCAACCTTAAGGCTTGAAGACAAATGGATGGTGTACGATTTTAATTGCCTACTAACACCCTCCAGTGTAAGAATCTAATTATCTTTGGTCCATCGTATCGGAGAAGCCTATAATTGTTTCAATATTACACATCCAAAGGGGCTGAAACTGCAGAATAGCCAGATAATGGCTTCTTAAACAAGTTTGCCTCTAAGAAAACATTCTTTTAAAAAGACCAAGCTTCATCTTGTATTCATTTCCCCAAAGAGGAACTTGGCGTCAGAAGAGCAAGAGATTACTGACCAAGAGAACACCACTTCACTTTATACACACACAACAATTTTTTAAGTAAACACATATCAGTGTTTCCTCTTCCAGTAAAGTTTCCTTGGCGTGTTAAGGAGGAGTCAGAACGAACACACATGCAAGCAGACACACAAAGTCAGAACGAGCATACTCTACCTCTGTTGTTGTCCTCACTTTCTTCCTCGGTTGTGGATTTTGTAGATGGTGGTGGTGTGGTATCTATAAATCAGCAAAAATAAATGGTGATTCAGTTGGACAGAGCCATCCCAAAACACTACCAGGAAGCAAAGAGCATGCCATTCTAGCATCTAGGTGAGTGAGATGGTGTGAGTAAAGCTGACTTTTTGTAGCAGTGATTATTCTTGGCCATTCTGTCTCTATGGACCAACAACAAAAGCCTGTGGGAGAGCGTGATGGCTCTTGTGTTTTGTTTTATACCTGCCTGATAAAAATGATGCTGGTGGGAGAAAAGGGAAGAATGTGAGGCTTTGACACCAACTCTAGACCACAGTCTGGGACAAAAGCATCATTCCATGTGAGAATTGCAGTCATTTGAGCCTTTGAATGGCTTCCAGGCTGACTGATTCAAACTCTGGCTGATGGAGCAGAATAAAAGGCCAGTCCTTGGCACCAGTGCAGAAGCCCATCAAACAAGACCAAACTGGACCAGGAAAGGGCTAGTATGATGATACAACAGAGCCAGGAATTATCAGGGGTTGTTTCAGTATAGTTTGGTATTGTGTTATTATACAGTATGCAGCATAAAATAGATGGTGAGGAGCACTATTAAAAAAAAAACAAACAACATAGTTGGTCAAGACAAACTCAGAAGCAGTTCCTCTCAGCCAAGCCTTTATGATTTAGCCATTACGTGCACATTGTTTCACTCTGGAATATCACATTTTACAGTGCACTTATAAAACAACCCTTTTATGTTCACCTAAAGTGAAATCTCATTGAAAACACACATGCGTGTAATTGGCAGATCATGGGGGTGACTTTTGGAGGAAAACATTTTGATAGCACCCTCAGTTCTACATCTACAAGGAATCTGAAGACTTTCTTCTACAGACAGTAAAACTAACGTTTTTCGCTTAGATGGCTGCACATGTACTATGACGTTTCAGCAGTTAGATGTGGAAAACTTCACTGTAAATCCAAATGTGATCAAAATGTAAAAAAAAAAAAAAACGAAAATGTTCATGAACTGCGTTGCAAGACCCACTCTACCTTGGAGAGAACTGCTACAGGCAGTGTTTTTTTTATCAAACATCTCATAAAACTGAATTTTATATGTCTGCAAGTAAGAACCAAACTGCTGTTATTGTTATTATGTCTATTGTTTCTGCTATTCAAACCCACGCTTCCATGTGGCCATCAGTTTGTCCCATTGCTTATTCAGGACATCAGTGCACAGACAAATGTCAGTAGTTTATCCTGATAAGCAGTATCTGGTACGTTCAGGCCTTGTGCCAAGATGGTGTGGTGATAAAAGCATTATGCACTGACAGTTGTGTTTGTGCTATCACCTGGTGCACGCGGCGGAGGGATGTAGCTCTGCTGTTTCTTTGTCACTCGCTTTAGGTGGTCTGAAGGCATTGTGCCCGTAAGCCGGATGAAGAGAATGGCGTTGGGAATTGGCTTTGATATAAGCTCTTGTAATGTAATGCACCTGACATGAAGTATTTTTAACAGCGATGAGTCAGGCCTGGGATTCGACTTGTCGCTAAATGCATAAACATTCAATTTCATCTGCTTCGTGAAACCTAGCAAATCACTGTCATAAGCTGAAGCTACACCACTCACTCACCCTCTGTGTGCTTTAATGGAGGTGTTAAGGTGAAAAGGCAACCATGAAATATTCTGTCACTCACCTTCCTTCAGCGGCTCCTTTGTAACCTCCATGTCATTGTCTGGCAGAGGGGGGAAAAACGACAGCGTGTCAAACCAGGCTCTTTTATAATGTACGAGCCGAGTCATCGCAACTTGATTATAGTATTAGAGCACAGTATTATGATGCCATAATGCTGTCTGTTAAAACCAAACAATGAAACTAGAACCTGCACCATTCCCTGTGAATCGGGGAAATATGATCACATTCATGTGTTCCAAAAGCTTGTCGCTGAAACTCTTTCACCTCCTGTTCCTCATCACACTCAACAACCTCCTTCAATTTCCCACCAGATGGCCTTGGATATAGAGAGTTATTACACCAAATGACTGAGTATGTGGGTATATGTTTGGGGAGAGGGGGTCACATTCATGAAACATTCTTTTCCAATTACATCTATATTGGTAGGCTCAGCATAAATGACACAAAACCTCCCATTTCCTGAAAATACAAGGACTGCAGGCTGGCATGGACAACTGTATCTTTAAAAAAAAAAAAAACCTTTGATTTTCTCTTCTTTTGTCTGTAAGTCTATTGTGTGAGACAGACCGAGTGTACTAGAGGTGTTCTGGGTGGATGAGTTGAGTTGCACAGTGCGAGATGAGACGGATGCTTTGGATGTTTATGCTTCAGGAGGAACTGCAGAGTGAGAGATGAGGCGAGAGAGGAACTGTGGATGCCTGCTCAAGGCTCCCACACACAATACACACTCATAGACACTCAGATCTTGCACAGCTCAGCATGCCTCTAGATGCCTTGTGCCAGACCACTATATACACAGTACATGTGTACTTGCTTTTTTATGTGCACAGTTCATATGAATGGATTACATTATTTGTGAGGGCACGTGTATATTTGTGTGTGTGTATGTGTGGCTGTGCAGGAGTCTGTGAAATGATTGCACTGTGGTTAACAAGCAAAAGCAAGCGTTAGCTTTGATGAAAGGCTGTTGTCATCTGTTCTGTAGAAGTGTAACCATCAGAGCTCCCAGTGGATCCAGCGACAGGCTTTTCTTTTGTATAACACTGAATAAAAGGGTACAGTGCATTAATCTAACCCTGCTTGGGGAAACAAAGGAAGGTCCACTGATACAGTACTACAACAGTGCAAGAATGGAAACATCAGGTGTCTCATCTACGGCCACACATGATACTGCTATGATCACAGCTCAATACGGGGAAAGTACAGTATGTTGTATAGTCCAGAATGACAAGATGTGACATCTGTATTTGGTTCCTGCTTTCTTTCTAGGCCATAAAGTCAAATAAATCGCACACACATACACAAGATTTATACGAGATGCCGTGATATGATAACTGATGAGAAAGCATCAGCTACAGTACACAGGCCTATTCACGGTCTAGGAATTACATGACAGGATTGATTCTGCTCTCATGACTGTATGCTAAATGTGAAAAACAACCACCTCGCAAAGCTCAGTAATTAACCAATCACAGTTACAATGAAACTCCAGGAAAGTTCCCAGGCTGGACCAATAAAGATTATTAGTAAAAATCCTGAAACAAAAACTTTGTTTTCAACTTTTGTATTTTGATAAACTATATAAAACATGAGTGTTGAATGAGTGATCTTAAGATGTGCTGGTGTGCAGGTACAGTACTGTGCAAAAGTCTTGAGCTGGCCCTCTTTTCTTTTCTTTTTTTAATTATTGAAACATGCAAACATACATGGAAATACAGTATATAAAGGCAAAAACAGAGTCTGTACAATCTAATGAGCTTAAAAGTCCATATTTAATATAAGCAACTTTCAGTTACTACCTTATTTACGATAGCTCCCTATATTTGACTTTACAGATTTTTTACACAAGATGACCTTCCTGACGCAACTCCCAAAGGCATTTGTGTCTCCTCCCAGGATCGAACCAGGGATCTTTCACTTGTTAGATAAATGTGTAAACCATTTAGTATGACCACCTTTATTCTTCAGCACAGCCTGAACTCTCTTATCCAGGTATGCTTTTACTGCATTGACAGTATGTTTTTGGGATCACTGTAATGCTGAAAAAAGATACTGCTGCCAATCAGACGCTTTCCAGATAGTAGTGCAAGGTGGATTTGAATCTGATGGTACTTTTCTGTGCTCACAATTCTTTCAATTTTGACAAGATCCCCAACTCCACTGGCTGAAATGCAGCCCAAAACCATGACAGAGCCTCCACAGTGTTTTACAGATGGCTGTAAACACACACTCACTCCCTCCTGACCACCTCCGTTCATATTGATGACGATTTGATCCAAAAATTTCAAATGTGGATTCATCACTTCATAAGACCTGTTGCCACTGATTTTCAGTGCAGTTCTTGTGTAATTTGACATACCTCAGCCTTTTCTGTCTGTCTCCCTTCCTTAAGAATGGCTTCTTGACAGCCACCCTTCCACTGACAGCATTTCTGATGAGGCTTCAGCGAACAGTAGATGGATCAACTGATGGGCCAGATGTATCTCTCAGGTCATGGTCATGACTTTCAGATACTGTTCATCTGCTGTAGATAGCTTTTCAGGCTTTCCACCTGACCAGTTTCCTGAGATTTTTTTAAGGACACGCTGCATACCACGTCAAGATATGCCGAGTTTTTGGCTAATAGCTCTTTGGGAATCACCTTCTTGTTGCAAAAATACTATTTTATGTCTGCCAAACTGTGTTATTGTTGACATTTTTAATAGATTCAACCGAAGAAATGGGAAAAAAAATGTTGTGTTTTTGTGACAGGCTGCTTGTAACAAAGTGCCTAAAGATATAATTTAAAATCAGTTCTTTGCTAAGCTGTATGTTATGTGTAGACACGACACTGGTTCATCCCTTGCGTTAGGTGCCTTTTGGATGTTTGAATGATTCATAGGTCAGTGTTCAGCAGCTTAAACTAAAAACCATTCCTCTGAAAATGGTCAGGTATAAGTACTGGACTGAAAATGAGTGAAAAACTTTGAAAGACCTTCAGAAAGCTTGGAGAACTATTGCTCAAGAGTACTTTAAAAAAACGACAAAGTCTGGCTCCTTGGAAGCAAAATATAAAGAAATTAAGGTTGCCTCAAGACTTTTGCACAATACTGTATTTTTTCTCCACTCTGGATGGAGCCTAACTCTTTCCAACTGTCTAATGCTATGCTAAGCTAAGCTTTCTGTCTCCAGCTTTTTAACAAATAGATATGAGAGTGTTACTGATCCTCTCATCTAACTCTTGGAAAGAAGTATTAACCCTATCATTAAATTCTTGATAGACAGTGAATGAACTATTCCTTTAGGGCTACACATTCACTCCCATACTGGAATACCTTGTGAGAAACGATAAGGGCATATTTAGATTTAAAATAGTGTCCTAAAACCAAGCAAGTTCTAAACCTCTAAATTATCAGTGGGTAACCATGACTTGCCAATACCAAAAATATAGATAACTGGGTAGGCAGTATAGAATATTTGTCCATTTTCATGTCTGATTTATGCACACGCTCACCAACATTTTCAAATATGATGGGCTAAAGCTGGATCCTCATATCTGCCAAAGCTGACTGAGAAACTCAGTGTGCTTTCTGACAATAACATCACTAACACACCATGGTCTCCTCATTTCCCTGCCCTGAGGGATAGCCTTGTGAATCCCACACAGACTTCATTTTCACCCCTCACAGGGTTCCTGTAGCCCTTCATATCCTCCGTCAACAAATTACATGTGTGATAAAAGCCTGTGCATGCCACAGCTTTACCGCTGTAAAAGCAGTAGTGTGGTTTGAGGGGTTCTTTTTTACTATGGACATTTGATGGTCGGGGTGTATGTATGGGTTGGGGGTCGAGGGAGGAGGAGCATACAGTGTGTATTAAAAGCTATGTAAATAAATGTCAACTGGAAAGTCGATGAAACAATTGGAGAGAATGCAGCAGCCTCTGCAGTTATGTGGTCTGTGTTAATATTGTCAGCACTGTGGCTGATTGAGGAGAAGACGAGATGGAGCCCAGCTTGTGGGCAGCCACCCGGATCATATTAGTGGAGGAGTGTACCCAGAATCAATTTCAACATGCTTTCACTCTCTACAACTACAGATGCTTGACTGCTTCCATGCGAGCAAATAATATGTGGCATGGCAAGCGTGTGGTCAATCACGCCAATCAGAATACATAATAGAATCATGTTTTATGATTAATTGCATTGATTGAGCTCTGCTTCTTAATCAATTAATGGTTATACTTGATAATTTATTTTTCTAAAAAGACAGCCATGGTAAGCAGCCAGAGTTGCTGTGTGCATTAGCTTGTTTGTGTATTTGCATGTTTCAGTATTGGTGTTAGAGGGGGACCTTTGACAAAACTTATGACTCCAAAAGCATGATGACCTTCATGAGCTACATAAAATACTTTGTCTGGTTGTGAGGACTCCATCATTACTCATCAAACAGCTGTATGATTGTTAGATCTGCTCGAATACCAGGCACACAGCAGACATTTCTTCTAATCTTTTTCAATTTTCCAAAAAATCAATACCTGAAATGGTGCAACTTCCTGTTTTGTGCATGCGTGGAAGCAGGTATGTCTGAGTATTCTTGTCAGCACAGGCTATTTTTCAGTTTCCTCCCTTTGCAAAGGAGTAACCATATTTTGGCTCTCACATGCTGACAGGTTGTGGAAATGCACATTGTAATAAAGCAATTTCCTGTATGCAAATGTCCTGTTTACACATTCCTGCTCCAGTCATTGTCACTTGACAGATTGCTTGAATATGAGGAAAGCGGCTATACTATGAAAAATGAGAATAGTAAGAGTTCAATAAAAAAAAAAAAAAAAATCCATTGTACGTACTCTACGCTGTAGACATCCTTGAAACTGATGTCACAGGAAAGATCCTGAGTTTCACATAACCACACACACATACAAATTACAGAAAGATCAAGCCCACTATTCACAGCAGCTCTATAGCAGTTTGCAGATAAAAGTGGTGATGGAGAAGCTTGTCCTTAATGTAATGAGGAAGAATGATAGAATGTGAAGGGTTAAGGAAATGGGCACGTGGCATGGGAATAAAGAGAGACACAAGTGAGAATAAGTAAGGAGAAAAGGAAGTACAGATGTGACAGTGGGTTATTGAAAGTGAGAGAATGCTGCAGGAGACAGAATGGTCTCAAGCCTCTGTGTGATGCATTCAGTGTTGCCGTAAGATCTACCTGACTGTCTATCACTAGCAGAGAGGATGATGAGATGTGCTGAAAATGCTCGAGCACACCTGCAGAGCTAATTCACAGCCTCTGATTCACTACTGCCATTCTGCGCAGACTAAATGCAAGTCTTTTCACACTATGGGGTTATGCATTACCTACATGATGCAATCATGCCAATCAGCACTTCTTTCTTCAAAGAACACCTTTCAACTACTGTTGGAAGCCATCTCTGTAGTGCAGCGTGGCTGGATAAAACACATGAATCCACTCCCTTCTGTGAGTGTCTAGCCTACATTCACAACTTAAGTAATTATGTTAGCATTCTGTTCGTCCTTAAGGTACAACTTAAAAGAACTTTTGTTTTGATAGAGAATTAAATTCTTTCAACTTGCACATGAGGTGAAAGATGAAAAGAGGTGTGGGTGAGGGTGGTGTGAAGGTGTCTGCCTAACTAAGACAGTGACCCTGATTGGGAATGTCACCATTATTAAGCCAATTATCCTCTCCTGGCCACAAACAGTAGAGATGCCAAAGGTGGCCCTGACCTCAGGGGTCAAAGGACATGTGACAAGTAAGACACTGATGTCAAAAGCACTTGCATCACGGTGTGTGCTGTAGTAACCTTCTGAAATGACCCCAAATTTAATCAAAGACTGACCTTAGTCTTCCTTATTAGCAACTCATTACATTTTGGTAAACAATAGTTTTTAAAGAATTAGCTTTCAATAATATAAGTCTGAAAACTTTCTGAATGCCCTATGTGGCACACACAGATGCACACACATACACAAGCTGTCATTTTGTTTCTTCCCTGTTCCCAATCACAGGGAGATACAGGGCATTTATCCACTCACAGCACTTTTTAAATGGTGAGAGTGATAACTGGAGAACAACAGCTCCAGATTTTCATCTCAAAGCACTAATATGATGAGACGGGTGCTGGGTGCATGGGGGCAGGCAGTATAATTAAGGTCTCTCCTCAGAATGTAATCTTTCAGGGAAGAGTCTGGGCGGGGAGCGGGAGAGATGACGGGAGTGCAGGGAGAACAAAACACTCTCCATCTGGGAGCAGCGAGATGAAGGCCTGAGAGCCGGTATTCCATTGGGGAGGTGAGGAGCAAAAAGTGAGGTAAATGGAAGGTAATGCTAGGCTTGTGAAGCCAGCCAGCCTCTTTCAGCTCCCCAGCTATTCAACTCAATCCTCTGTGGAGCCCCCATCAGAGCTGGTGACTGCTCCTGGTCCCCGAAAAAAGATGATGGCATGAAAGGGGGGAGGGAATTGAGCAAGGGACAGAAAAGAGAGTGGGAGTAGAAGATAATGGATGTTTGTTTATTTCACATGCACACAATTGGGGAGCAGTAACCAAGAGGATGGTCACAGTTGCTATGCATCCCTGAATTTTTTTAGTTGTTTCAGGAGACAGTCGCTGCTCTGTACTATTATTACAGTCAATCAAATCTGACATTAAATTCTCATCAAAATATCAGTAATCGTGAAATATCAGCTTGCTCATTCACTCAAAGAACACTAACCATTAGACAGCTATTATGGGTCAGGTAGATCGTAAGGCAATATGCAGAGAACCTGACACTTGTTTTATCAACCTTGTCAGCATAAATTCTCACTGCTAATCTCCAATGGCTGTGCGGTTGGTTGCGCTGAATATGTTTACATTTGAAGGTGCCACCCAAAACTGACAGGCCCTTACACTACTGCTTCCAGGAACAAGATCATTCTCACTGCAGATGTTTCCAAGGATACACAAGGTTGAAAATCTGTTTAGCTGTATGCATACGTTAATTTAGTTAGGTAGTGACATCACCTTATCTAAAACTTGGAAAACTTGAAGAAAGTCGGCATGTTAATCAATCAGTTCATCAACAAAGCAACGGGTAACAGAAGAAATGCAGTGATATAGTAATGATGCGAGTGATTGCACATACCTTGAAACATGACAGACATTTTCTTCTTGTAGATGGCAAAATCAGTCTCGAGGAAGACGCAGAAAATGACCCGTTTGATCTGCATGGGAAGAAGAAAAGATACGGAAGAGCAATTAATGAGCATGTTCATTGCTGAAAGGTCTCTCTGTGAATTAGATGAAGAAAAACTGGACAAATTTAGATCTGACAATAGTGGATGCCATTCAGTAATCTAATTAGTTACCCCAAAGACCATCTAAACAATACAAGCTGAGGGAACTTTTGGCAAATATTACGGCACATTACATCAGAATAGGCATTATTTAATGGTCTGTGTGATAAGAGCATATGCCTCTGTATGTGAAAGGACATGAAATCAACATTAAAGTTAAGCAATAAACTCAAAAATGACAAGAGCAATAACAAATTAATTATAAAGCTATAATTAAAAAAATGCTGAAAAGAAAAACATGAAGTAATTAAATTTTGTAGTGAAACCTCATTCAAATGCAACAACTACATATTTTGTGAAATCAAAAGCCTTTAATATAAAATAAGATTTTGACTTATTATTTCTCGTTTCAATGTCATAAACAGTATTCTGAGAAAGCTTTCTAAACTAATATCAAGGATAGTTTGATTACCTAATGAACTTCAGTCAAAGTGAAGTAAACAGTTACTACCATTTGCCTTTAAAGCAGTCAGGTCTGCACTCTATCAGTGCACTATTATTTACTGGGTAGGTTGTTCCAAGCATCTTGCCATAGTTCTGTCTCAGGTGCTTCTGTCTCTATGTGTAATCAGAGCTCCATCTGTTTACTTGTTGTTTTTGTCACTAAAGTTAGTTCTTTATGCATCTGGCTTTATGTTTGTCATGCTAATAAATTTGGCCCCAATCAGACCCCTCTGAAACTGTGTGATGAATAAGAGCCCAAAACAAGTCAGAGCTATAAAGTGATTTGACTGATGATCCCACAGCCTATTGTCTTTCGTTATTGCCATGGGTTTCTACTTGCTGCTAAGATAAAGTAAACAAATGTCTGCTACTGTATGTCTGTGGAAAAAAAGCTCTACAAAATTCAGCACAGGGGGGTTATGAAAGCAGAGAGAGTCCTTTCTGTTTTATGAACAAAACAAACAGCAGACAAATGCCTGAACGAGCTTACCTGACTCCTACACTTCATACTTGGCAAGAAGTTATAGTTATAAATAAATATTACATATTATATGTAATAATAAGAAATAATGAATGTAAGAAATTAATATAAGAAATAATTAATGCCATTTCCTCTATGGTTTGTTTGGCCCAGTCTAAATTCATAATCATTATGTTTTGTTTTTTTTTTACTTTCTGGGAACATAATTCACTTAGACACTGTAAGTAAAGTGAATTCTGAATGATTTTGACCATAATGCAACAGAGGATAGTTCTGTTAGGTAACACAAGAATCTGTGGTTGCCTGGGAATTCAGCAAATAATCATGAAATTTGTATAAATGTATCACAAATATAAACCTTTAACTCTACATAACTTTAATTTTTCACCTTTTAAAATAAGAGGGCTGCTTTGGGATTAATTTAAGACAGAGCCATTCGCACTGTGCATGTTCCACACTGTGATAGTGTGTCTGAAAAAGATTCACAGAACTCAGAAGAAAGAGGTCACCTCTTTCAGTTTCACCCTTCCCCAGCGGAGTCTTAGATGTGCAGGCATCAGTCACGGTCACAGAGACGCATTACACACCACGGCAGCAGATAATCGCTTGACTGAATAATGGCAATTTTACACAACAGCCGTAATGCTAGCTATCTGCTCGCCATCCTTCTCCATGCAGGATTGTATGTTCCAGTGGAATAAAGGGGGCTCACCAGCTTTAGCCCCATTCCTGACCTAGCCCAACACAAGGATCCAATTCAAAGAGGCCCCCTTCTGGTGCTCATACAGACATATATCTATTAATAGTTTATGATCAGTGCTTTGGAGTAAATGTTAGGAGCTGCATCTAGGATGGTAACATTTTATTTTGCTAGATGTCTTGGGGGGGCTTTGTTCATAAAATGTAGACTCACTCTCTCAACCCTTCAACCCTGACAGAAAATGAAAAAATGCTTAAAGGCGCCTTTGAAGTCGAGGGCTCGCTGACAAACAGAAAAAGCAATAATACGCCAAGATAGTGCATACCACTGGGTGCTGGAAGGCCACAGGACAGCAGCTCCCCAGGAATTTCCATCACTCTTTTGTGACGCTCCATTCTAAAACTGACTGCCCACTGTGAAACAGGATGAATCATGGATTCATACTTTGCATCGCACAAAAAGGCTGGTGTGTGAGTGCATTTGGACACGCAAATACCAGGGGAGCTGATTACATTTTGCGTATGCTCTATTAGATGTGACAAAATGGTAAATATTGCTCTGAGGGAATATGAGCTAAAGCCAAAAAAACAAAACAGAAAATCTTTGTATCCATGTCATGTATACGCTCCCTGTTTCTCTCCCCGACTGTCAATCTTTTTGTCTAGTTTCTGTTGCTCCATGTCCACATTCTGCACAAGGCTCAGGCAAGTTCTTTTGTTCTGCAGATCAGAAATACATTCTATGGTCTTTGACAGACATCAGCTAGACCAGGATGCCAAATGAGACCAAAAATGCCAGTGTTGAACACTGACATTCAGTCTGCATCTAAACACACACTCTTGCAAAGAATGCATGATCTGTAATTTAAAAAAAAAAAAAAAAGTACATTTCACTAGTTTGTACTTAAAAAAACAAACAAAAAAAAAACAGAGGCAGCATGTCACCTGCCTGCAGGTGCAGGTACAGGTATTGTAGCATAGTCATAGGAGATCGATCCATAAACAGTTGTTTTCCTGAATAACAGTTGGACTTGTGTGCACCTGATGTTTCAATCATTATATTATATGGACAAAGAACAACACAGAAATCATTTTGTGGGATGATACACATAATATGAGTGTTGTTATTTTGGAAGGTGGACAAAATGGTGAAAATTGGCACTACAAAAATGACATATCTGGCCAACCAGGGTAAAAGTAATGATTAAATGAACACACAATGTAGAAAATGTTACTAAATACTTAATTTTAGATTTTCTGACTTTGGAGTGGAGATCCTATATTTTAGTTTGAGGATGTGAATAGTGCGTGTGTGTGTATGTAAAGTGTGCACCCTGCAGTTACCAAGGTTGGAAAAGTTAATGGAAGACTAATTAGAAAGCTGGGATCACTGCATGCTAACCTGCCCAGTCATTACTCATCCTTGATTGGAGGGATTTTGTTAGGATGAGCACAAAACGACCGGGTCCCCTGGCTGCATACAGGGCAGACGGTCATATTGACAGAAATGCTGCACAAAAAGGTACAAAACTGTAATTGGCTTGACCTGTCCTTATTTAAGCAGTATATGGTAGAGATCCAGCGAACTCACGACAAACTTAAATAACGATGGACTCAAAGGTTTTTTCGACAGAAACTGTTTTCTGTCATTCCTTAGGCATGAATGAGCTTAAGGATTCTTTATTAGAATAAAATATGCACTTCTTTAATTTAAAGGCAGTCAAAGTGACATTTGAAATATATTTTAATGAACTCTAGCCATCTCAACACTTAAAAAAAGAGGAATTAAAAATAGAATGCAATAACCTGAAATTGATTTTAAAAAGTTGGGAGAGGGGCATGTTTACCACTGTCCTGCATCACCTTTAATGTTAACACCACTCACTAAGCATTTGGGAACTAACTGCTGTAGTTTTGAAAGCCTTTTTTTTCTTCCGTTGTCTTATTTTAAATGTCACTGTGTTTTCAGTAGTGTTCTGATGAGAGGCTTTTAAAAGGAAGCCAGGATGTTGTAATATGTCATCTGGATGGCAGCATACATGGTTCTAAAACCTGTATATTCACAGATTGGCGAGGTATCCCTGCCATATTCACTTAGGTAACCCCCTCAATTGCATTACAAATCCTGGCTTATGAATTGTGCACTAATAACAAGCTGGATGGCCATCCTACTCTTGAGCCGAAGATATGTATGATTTCCAAATATAATTTTCAATTTTTTTTTTTAATCAGACCACAGGACAGTTTTCGACTCCACCTCTGCCCATCTTAAATAAGCTTGGGCTCAGAGAAGGTGGCGACATTTCTGGATCTTGTTTTTTTCTCTCTCTCTGCATGGCCAGGTTTCAATATAATTTGTGGCTTTAGCATCATCTAACTGTCTTAACTCATTGCCAAGGCATTGATTTCCACCATACTGGCTTTTAATGCAGTGCCGCTTGAGGGTCACAGCCATTCAATACTGTTTTTGGCCTTGCACTTTGCAATTGTGATTGCTGATATTTCTCCAGATTCTCTGAATCCTTAACTATTTTGTGCCATATACGATGAAATCCCCCAATGTTTTATATTTTAAAGTAGAAAAACATTATTTTAATCTATCAACTGTTCCACTATTCCCCCATGTAGTCTTTCACAGATTGGTGAGACATCTCTCCGCCTTTAGTTTTGATAGATTCGGTCACTCTGGGATGGTCTTTTTATATCCAAACATGTTTCTGACCTCACGAGTAATTAACCTAATTAACATTTCCCAATAACATCTCACTGTTTTAGAATGTGACATGATGTCTTTGAACTATTTTCACTTAAATATGGGGTTTAAATGATTTTCAAATTAGCGCAGTCTCTTTTTATTTACATTTTTCACAACATCCCAACTTTAATGGAGACGAAGGGTTTATTTCATTCCTGATGAGTTAGGAATTTTTTCTATTCTATGTTATTCTATTATTCTATATAATATATTAATTTACAGTGCAGTTTTTAATGAAGTATGTCTATTTTCAGTTTTTTCATTCCAGCCTAATCAACTCAAAACCTATAACTCTCTATTGTAATTGTGAACAAACAAGTCTCATCCAAACTGTCTATGGATGAGACTAATTAAAATGATAATGCCATGAGCTCACCTATACATTTGTAGCTAATTAGCATGGAACCTGAAATGCTGAGAAACTAGATTTGGGAGTGGCTAGCTCTGTCACATTGTGCCAGACGTGTGTGCTACTGTGTTCATGAGCAGCATGAAACAATATGAAATTGCCATTAGCAAACATCTCGTGTTTTCATGAAAATCTGTACGTGAGTTTTAATTTGTGTATCAGTGGTTCATCATTGTGGCATGGAGCTCACCAGGTGCACCAGACACCTACTGGCTGGCTAACAGATAAGCTGTCATAGCTGGCCACCCATGCCCATAATTACATTGGAGGCACTGCCAGCAGAATCTGACATGCAGGCTCCACACACGCACTTTTGCTACTTGCATTTCCTTCTTGGTTCTGTCACAAACAATAATAGGGACAGGTTGCCCTAGCATGTCTCCACCAGCTGGAGCCTGAACCCAAGGGAGATCTGTGTCTGTTTATCCTATGCTGCCTCGTTACAGGCGCACTGGCGGATGTAGAATCCTGAATGCTTACATCCAGATGGACGACAATGACAAGAGACTGATATACAGTATTAGTAGCAGAAATAATTAATTCCCTTTATTCGAAAATGTTCAGGGTTGTAGTGAATGAACACTGGGTACCTTGGAAGGTCACTAATCCATTAAGAGTAGAGGAGCATATTATTGTATATATCATACATACACGCTGTAAATATATATTGTGTTTGTTTTGTTTGGGATTTATTCATCTCTGACATGACATATGTGACATATGAGTTATCATACACTAATAGTACATGTCATTGTTTGAGACTGATTGAATAATTCCAGGGAATTATTCGTGAGACAGAAATATCTCCATAAAACGCTGCCATCTAGCTGCATCATCAAAGCCATAATCAGTGAGCACTCGTCTCCTTTGTTGTTGGAAGCGCTGGATTGGATAGAGGGTTCACTCTGCGGCAGGTGGACCATATCCAGTCTTTATTACTGATGTAATTACACACAGCTGTGTCCCCCTCACCACTACTGCATGGAGCCTGCAGCTTGGAAAAGCAAAGGAAAAACTCAGCTTGGATATGGCATCTCTAGTCAGGGCTGTGTAAATACACAACCACACCTAAACATTCCCAGATCTTTCACGACCACGATGGCACAATGGCTCGGCACACGTTTTGGTAATTCATGTCTGCTTGTCACTGTGACATCCCCCATGCCTGCTCCGTTTATCAAAAGTAGAGATTAGGTTGGGAGCAGGACTGACAGCAGCAGCCAGGCACTGGCACTGGTTATGCAGGCAAAGCTGCGACTGGCTCCTCTATTTGACTTTGATTGACCTCTCTGCCGAGAGAACTCCAGCTTCACCTGCAGCAGACTGGTGAATTATCATTTCAAAGAAGTGCCCAGAAAAGGTTATCCCTTTGAACAAAATGCCTCCATCCATACATCAAAGGACGAGCTTGACAGTGGGCTTTGAGAAGGCACGGTTACGACCAAAGCCTGGAAGAAAGTGCTGAGCTCAAATTCTTACTTCCAAAACGCAGTCGACATTAGATGCCCACTGTATCATGATAAGGGCAAGGGGATCGTCAATGGAGTCAGCTTAATATTGTAAAACAGACCTCAGATTTTGATAGATGCTTATGTACACAATTATGCATGAGTGCTCAGCACAGTGTGACTAAATAGAAGTGATAACATTCTGGTAAGCTGCCTGGTTATTTCATCAGTGTAAAACATCACTACGCCGCTTCTAAGGCTGTACGCAGTGCAGAATATAAAACATTTTGACAAGAAAATGCTGTCTTGCTAGATTTGGAAAATTCCATAAGATAATATATCAGCAATTTGTATGTTAATTCAACAAATGCTGCATGTGCTTCACATATTTTACACATTAGAGCTGAACAAATAGTTCCCACCATATTATTCAGGCTTCATTGCTGCGTGGCACTGTAGACGAAAATTGGAGTACAGCACGCTTGAGGCATCCTGCATTTTACTGTAGCTCACATTTTCAAAAATTGTTCTCTCAAACTGAAAGAGACAGCATTTGACTTTCACAGGCTTTGAGCCGTTCCTGCCAGCTCCCACTGCCAGCAGCACAAGCTCTGTCCTATCTGATTTAAAAAAAAAAAAAGACAGACAGACATGACTTCGACAGGAAAAAGTCACAATTCATCCACTGTATTTTACTTCATATTATTTTCATATATAATCTTTCTGAAAGAGGAAGGCAGGCTTTATGGATTTTTCCCAGAAATTTCCCAGTATGTTAAGAACGTCCAACACAACAGCTGTAATATTCTAAAGTGGCTGCTTTACTTCTCCAAAATGAAGAAGAACGTGACTAATGGTGCAATAGGCTCCACTGACAAATTTGCCAGTTAATATGAATGGTCAAATAATTATAATGATGGAATACCTGTGTTGATTCTATAGGGAATAGGGTAAGTGTGAAGGAGAAAGATTGGGCCATTTTCTAATCCTAAAGATGAGAAGTGTAACTGCAGATGAGGTCACGGGGGAATGATAAAGGAAGGACGAATATAAGAGGTTTATCTATGATCCATGGCTGCATCAGTAATGATCTGACCTCTGGACTGCCGCTGGCCTATAACAACCTATACTGACGAGGTGTGTGCGTCTGTGTTAAGGCAGGAGGAGGAAAACTGTGATAACTTCTTCAAATGCACAAGAATGCATAAGATCAGACTTTATTATTTAGCAAAAAAAAGAAATATAGTATTTTTTTCTTGTTTTGAGTTAAAATAATGCAACTAACTCATTTATTTTGGCTCTGAGTGTTCTACTGCAAACAGTAATTAATTCATCTTTCAACATCGCAACTAATGGCTGTCTGTAGAGTAAAAAACACATTCTACAAAAAGTCCAAAAATATCAAATCCAGTTTATAGAGAAAGGGATGGTTTCTTTAAGAGATCTTACTAGTTGATTAAATAGATATCTACTTGTACATCTTTAATAAACTGCGTGAAGAGATGAGAGTCAATTTTCAATAAGCATATATTTTTTTTTTAAATTATGTTTTTCTCAAACAAAAATACAGTTTGTCTGCACAACTGGATGAAAAATATGCATTTCCTACCTCATTAAACCTTTGTTTGAATTTCTGACAGACTCTGCTTATCTTCCGTTTTCCTACCCTATGATTGCTAGCTTTTATCGCCCACCAGTTGTTGATATACATTATTTGTCATATGGCACATATGTCA
>VUQS01038735.1:1543-13430 GCA_015108495.1 Heterochromis multidens | reverse complement strand
GTACTCGCATGTGACACCGTTGCTAATCCAGCTGCATTGGCTCCCCATTGAATTCAGAGTCCATTTTAAGATTCTGGTTCTGACTTTCAGAGCTCTTCATGGACAAGCACCAGCTTACATTATTGGACTTTTATAGCCCTATGTCCCTAGCAGGTCCCTGAGGTCATGTGATCAGGGCCTACTTGTTATACAGCATACGAGGCTGAGAACTAAGGGAGACAGAGCTTTTGCCACAGTGGCCGCCAGACTCTGGAACTCTCTCCCTCTGAGCTTGAGATCTGTGGACTCAGTGGTATCTTTTAAAAAACAACTAAAAACTCATCTTTTTAGACTTGCGTTTGGTTAACTTTTTCTTTTCTGTTTTGTTTTGTTTTAAATGCTCTGGTATTTCTTTGTGAAGCACTTTGTGATCTTTGTCTTGAAAGGTGCTATATAAATAAAGTTTTACTTATTTACTTACTTACTTGGCAACCAGTTAGGTCAAGTCTCCTATTGCACTGATACTTATTTGCAAACCTTTGCCAATCTGTCAGAGTGGTTACAGTCCAAGTCAGACCCTGATTGTTTTGAGAAAGGTGATCTGTGCAATCGCCTTGTGACTGAAAGAGATTGAGGGTGCTGTACACTCAACCTTTGGGCGACCAGCTGGTCACCACAACTACTTGCAAACAGTCAACAAATGCAAAAAAAAAACCAAAAAAAAAAAATTCAGTGCAATGACTGGGAAACCACTGGTTTTCCTAGTCACAAGGAGGATGATGTCCTATTTTTACTCCAGTGTGACTAATACATTATGTGTTGTCAGTTGTTAGGTATGCTACTTACCCGGTGTCATTTTTGGTGTTTGCAGAAGGGTTAGTAAATATAGGACTTCATTCAGTAATTGTTTTATTATTATTCATGAGAACTGTACACGTTAGCTGGGACACTTTCATTAGAAGTCACTTTTTGTTTTACTTATTTGGTCCTTGGCTTGAGCAGAAGACACCTGCTCTGCATTTCTGGTTTTCTTTTGTGTGACTACTTTAATACAATAAAATCTATACAATAAACTACTGAACTCAGTAAACCTCTTTCTTTGTGGTTAGTTGATGTTATGCCTCTTATCCTAGTGAGCTGGGGTTGTTAAGGTTCTCTCATGCTGTGAAGCCCTCAAACTGGAGGGTTAGGTAAAGGGCACATATTTTGCATTTTTGTGTGTAAACCAACTCGAGTGATTCACTGATAATCCAAATAGCAGCTGATTAACTGAGCTTTTCTTTTATGCTCCAATGCGCTGGAAGACCTGGGAGGAACTGGAAGTGCTGAAATCTGAAACCTCATCTCTAACCGTTTCAGCCCGGCCTCTGGTGTGAAGGCTCGAGGTGTAGCAGTCAAGTTTATCAAGAGATATGATCTGTACAAATACATGTCAGGCCATCAGAAATACTAAAAATCCAATCAGGGTTTAGACAGCTTACCTTATTAGGAATAACTGTGGAGCTCTAGAAGTCAGATAATATGACACGTTGCAAAAGAAATTGGACCACAGCCACAAAATAGGAAAGAGGTAGATGACAGGTGGATTGCTTTAACCCTAATAAGAACGCGCAAAAACAATAGTTCAATAGAACAGGTAAACATTCTGTTATATGTATTGATTACATATAAGAGACTCAAAGTCTCTGTGCTGTGCAATCACAAACAGGCAGGCCGACTGCAAAGCCACAGGCAGGTTGAAACATGTGCACAAGCAGGTGTAAACAGCAGGTTTGCTGCAATAATTAAGCTATATTATAACATGTTGATGTTGGGGTGTGTCGCTTGTCACAATCATTGGCAACCAATCAACACAAATGTAATCTCTCTCTTGAAATCACATTCAAGCTCCATAAGATCTATAAGAATAGTTGAAACACCTGAAGAACCTTTATTTATCTGCTCCTTTAATGAGCCCTGGCACAACAAATCAAGCACATCTTAAAGATACCAGGCCAGGAACAACCCGAGGGAGTCAGTTCTTTCAAACACACTTCCCAATTCAACTTTTTATGGAAAATCAGCAGCCTTTAATACTCAGCCAATCCCAAAACTTGTTGCTACAGATCACACTTCTCAGTTTATCTCACAGTGAATCAATGTGATCCTGCCAGGTGCTGTGTCTTACAAGTTTAAGCCACATGTAGAACATAAACATGAACATCAGTGCCCCGAGGGCGGCCTTGCCGGCTCCACACTCAAAATCTCTCTGAACACACACCTGTTAAAGAAGAAAAGACACTTGCATAAACACCCGTCCACCCGCTCTTACAACGAACACTAAATATTAAAGGAAAAGCTTGTGCTTGCCCACAGTTTTTCTGGGTGTCTAATGTGAGCTGATAAGTGACTAAAAACAAAGTCAAATTTAATTACTAAGCAGTGTCTGTTAGAGAGGTAGAGCTGCTCTGATACAAAACTTATTCCATTGTTGATGTTCTTCAGCTCAGGGACATTATATTATAGTATTATAGTTTAGCCTGAAATAAATAAATATGCATACATTTAGGTGTACTTAGCATCTGATAAATGCTTAGAGATTGATAGAGAAAAATATCAGAGAGCTTCCTTTAATTAATTATTAAAAAACTGCTAAGAAAGTTGTGACTTTGCCCAAAAATAAGGTTTTAAAAAGCTTTTCTTTCTTTCCCCTGAAAGTTTTAGTTCTATCACCACCTTTGCTGCTGCTGCTGAATCCTTCCACAGATTTAAGTCAACTCTTTGGGAGCCATGTCTCTCTCTTATAATTATCACTCCTCTCTGAAAAATAAAAATAAGCTCTGAAGAAGCGCATTTACTGTAGCTTGTCTGCAAATCCACGTAAAAATACCTCAACCTAAATTTAGAAAAAAATGTTTTTCCTTCGGACAGTAGACTCAAAGTGATGTGACACTTTTCTCCCCAGCCATTCTGCAGCTGACTCACACTGAGAAACATCCGAGTCACGTATGTCTGATACACATCTGACAAAACTGCTGCTAACGTAGGCTGGCGGCATACCAAAATTACAGCTTACAGTTTGAGAGCATGTCAACCTTTCTGCAGGTTGACTGAGGTTATAAACCACTTATCCATGAGAGGAATTTAGGCCCAGCTCACCCTCACGGGTATGTGTAATCATTTTTAGACGATTTAGTGTCTTCTCTTGGATCTCTGGGCAAGTATAGACTGTTCACTTGTTTGTCCTCAATTCTCTCATTTTAATTTTGTTACAATTTGCTAACTTCAGCAGTTTTTCAGTAGGTACCCGCACCCAAATACAAGCCAAGATGATGGTCGATTAGTGAAAAAATAAAAAAAATAAAAAAAATCAATCCATAACACCAGCGGCTGTATCTCTTTCTGGTTTTTCCCCCCTTTGTTAAACAGAGACAGTGATGGCAGACAGGAAAGTGGTACAGTAGGCCAGACCACTGAGGTTGTAATACACTCACAGAAACCCTTAGATGCAGTTCTGATATTAATGTACTTTGATGCATACCACCCCCCCAAACACTGGTGCAGATCACTTACACACCCAATAGCAGCAGCGTCCTCCTGCAGGTCAGAGCACCCTGGTAACCAAAAAACTGTCCTAGAACAACTCAAGGAACGCAACCAAGACAGCAACAGCCAACATTAGAGGACATTATAGTACTTAAGTAATTTAATGTCCTCTAAAAACTTCAGTAAACCCTCAATTTTGCATGGATGGATGGACGGACTATTTTCCAGTGATTATTCAGAAGACAAAAAAATATGCAGAAGCTGTAGTAACCAAACTCTAAACTCTGCACAGCCACAGCATGGGTCAGCAAGCAAGATTTATTTACACTTTAAAAAAAAAAAAAAAAAAAAAAAAAAAAAAAAAAAAAAAAAAAAAAAAAAAAAAAAAAAAAAAAAAACCCAATAAACCACATACAACACTAGAAACAAAAGCAATTCAACTTTAAAAAGGAAAAATGCTGAATGAGCCAAAACTACAAAAATTTAAGCAAAAACAAACAATTAAAAAAAAAAAAATACAATAATTAACCCCTAATCTTTTACAAGTATTCCTCTGTTTTCCCATACAAACGTGCCAAAATGTGACTGCACAGAGTTCATAACGAGCGCCAAGGTGGACAAACGCTCTCCTCCACACACCTCGTAAACACCTCCTGCCCGCAGCTTTTACAGGAAAGCAAATGCATGTGTGTGTGCGGTACATCCTCTCATTGTTCCAGCCCTCAGAGAGGGGACGCTCTCATGCTATTGTTCCACTTCCAATACGATTCTATCAGCTAACAAACAAACACACACAACCAAAACTTCAAACACACTGCAGAAACAAACAGACCCAAGCCTCCTTTTTTAGTTTATAGTTCACTTCTCTTGCACTGAAAGGGAACTTTCATCTGCAAGAATCACACAAGAGTCCTTTCAAAATGTGAACTATTTAAACTATTGTGTGTCTATTGCCTGCGTGTCTGTAAGTGCACACAAAAGGCAAAACATCAACTCCAAATATTTATAAATCAGTTTCCTGGAACTGTATGAACAATAACTTATTTAGCATGAACCTAATCTACCAGCTTCAATTTTAGTTTTTAATCTTAGTCTCACACGTCTTCAGAATGTATATTTCAAGTTTCAGCCCAAAATACCACATCTTTTTTGAACCATGCCTCTGGTTTTGAGCCCCAGCGTTAACAGTCTGTGTGTCTGGAATTTTAGACCAAACTGGAACGGCTGCTGGCCCTTTCAGGAAGAGGTATGTGAGTGACACCCAGAAGTCACCAATGGTAACATTGCAGCTCACTGGCTGCCAAAACAGACCTGAATGAGACACTTTATAGCTTCTAACTTTTCTCTGAACGCTGAACTTTACTTGTAGAGCCAAATTCCTGTTTTTTGTACCACAGGTGATGATGCAGTTTGTCAGAAAACATCGTGGCTACAAAATTCAGCGGTGCAGGGCAGCACTTTGGTAAACAGCACGAGTGTTTTAGATAAAAACAATTCATAATCATTCTGTTGTCTAACAGAAACATTTCAAATGAACTCAGACTAAAACACAAAACCTCTGATTTATAGTATTTGTGAACAAATACTATAAACTCGACTATATAATCAAATATTTCTAAAAATTACACATTTGATTATGAAAATTAAGACATTTTCAGATTTAAATTGTTAGATTGTGTGTTTGTTTTTCTGTTTTTAACTGTTCATAGAAATATTTTATTCATTATAAATTACATTATTACTCAGTACTTTAAATTTACACTTACTTTAGTCTGAAATCAAAACAAAAAAAGTTTTTTTTTCCTTATTAGGATATTTGTATTATTGTCATATTATTATCATCATATTGTAGTTTATTTTAAAGAACATTCGTTACATGTTTCTTGTGTTTAAAGAATTCCCCAAATCTGGGATAAATAAAACTATATCTTATATCTAACAGCACCACTCCCCATGGTGTATTACAGTGAGAGAAACCGCTAGAAAATTATTTTACTTGCTTTACTTGCATATAAATGCAGCTGAGTGTACTTAATAAAGTGTCACCTCGAGCAGATGACGGCATTTGTCAACCAAAGCCGTAAAAATGACCAGATTTTTGACTGGAGTTTGGTCCCGTCTCTGGGAATCCTCAATTACAACATACTGCAAACTTTGCTTAGTGTTTTTAAATCTGTACAGAATCTGTACAGAGAGGATGTTCTGTTCTTTTCTGTTGCTGATAAATGAGTAAACACATCAACAACAGACAAGGAGGAGGAGGAGTGCTTCCTCAACTCCAGCTGGGAGCTGCCCGGAGGGAAGACAAACAATACAATGAAACACACGTGTGTGGATTTGACTGATGTAGTATTTTTAAGGATGCTAATCTGCTCTCTACACATTTGTTCCACAGAGACAAAGGGCTTCAACAACATGACCAACATGTGAAGGTTGATTACAGCGATAAGTGCTTTGACATACGGATCTTATGAGCTAATACTGCCATTTTTACACTGAAATTCTTGTCTAACAAAATTTAAATTGAGCTGATCAGTCAGACGTCTCCCACTCAAGAAGGTTAATGTCCTTAACCTGGCATAAAACATACCACAAGAATATTAATCAGCTCTATAATAAGTACAAATTCAACACTTAGTTGAGAGAAATTCACCTGGTTAATGAGCACATTTCATCCCCCTTTTTGTTTTTTAAAACCACCTGAGTCTCGTGTGTACCTTTGTTTAACCATTGGCAGGACGACCCTGAAAGCAAACAGTCAAGAGTGATGGACCAGAAGGCCATCACACTTGATAAATCCATAAATATTCAGCCAGCTGCTTCACAAGCATGTCCTTCTTAATAAACAAGATTTTTTAGGGAACTTAGTCATGCCCATCTAAAAGATTTTCGCCAGCACAAAAGGGAAAAAAGGAAATATTTCCTCCCCCACTTACAACATTATGATGGAATTTAATTTACTTAAGTATAATTGGTATTTTTAAATGGTCAGATTTTTGTCGAATAAGGTCACACACTCATTGCCTCCACAGCCCAGTTCTGAGCTGGGAAAAACCCTGATAAAGAGAGGAGGGCAAGAAGATACAGAGGAATCAGGTCTATCGAGTGTACATGAAACATACACACACTCTTAATCCAGTCTGCGTGTGCACAGGCATGCACACCACCTTTCAAATCTTATTTCTACTTAGCACATTTAAAAAGAACACCAAAAAGATCAGACAGAAACATTTTCTTTGCCTTTAACAGATTCAAATGATATAAGAAGTGCAGTTACCTGATCTCTCCTGCCCACCACAGAAAACCACATGTTGCAGCTGCTTGTTAGCCAGACCAGTTCACACTGGGGACATCCACAGTGGAGGACACACACACCCCCCACCAACTGCACACACCTGTTTTTTTTTTTTTTTTATCCCAGAGAGCGATTCAACCTGCTAACATGAACCGACAAGTCTAAAACCTCCCAGCAATTACACAGACTGAGCATAATCCATTAAGCTGAACGTTTGAAATCACTGTTTACGGACGGAAATGCGGGATAAAAAAGTTTTGTGAGTTCCTGCATGTGAAGCAAAGAAGTACAGGAAATTTTTTGCTCCGCTGCTCATTCTAATAAAAAGTTTTGTGAGGGGGAAAAAAAATAGTCTTGATATAAAATTGTGTTATAAAAACAAGCAGCATAAATGTTTTAAAGTTGCCCACAGTCCAGTGTGTGCGCAGTAAATTCCTCAAATGTTCCCAAGGGCTCCAAAATTCCTCCACGGCGTCCTAATTGCAGAGTGTTTGATAAGAAACAGCAAATTCAGACCGCGGTCCAGAGGTGAAGTGTCGGCTGGGACGCCAGCTGGTCAGACTGAGGTGGAGCGCTGCTGCAGCTCCGCCAGGCAAATACCACACACACACACACGCTCACAGAGTTATATAACAGGACAGAGCTCAGCCCAGTTTACCGAGAATTCAGGCAGCTGTTTGACAAAATTCGCTCTACCTGCCTTTCCCATCCCACACACACACACTTCTGCCACCTTCTCATACATCCACACAGCTTTCAAAACAAATAGAGCAAGGAGGTTTCCTCAGTACATCCTTCCCTCCCACTCTTCCTATACACACACACACACACACACACACACACACACACAGAGAGAGGAAAGCGTTCGCCTTCAGCAGGAAACTCACTCCAATCAAAAGAAAGAAAGAAAATCATCATGTTCTGTACAGGGAGCAAACTGTATTAGTCTTATCTACTCATATCCTTTTACACTGATGTATAGTGGCTAGGTTTAATATCACAGTCCTGTATAAGATAAGCTCCAATACACTGGGGACCCCAGTTAAGAGAAAATTTTGGTGATGAAATGGCCTTAATACAGAATTATGTAACTGTCTGGCCCGAAAGTGAAGGGTTGCCCCTGAAGGAAATTTGTTAGTCAAAGTGGACACCCAACTGTGCCTCACTTCTCTTTGCCATTTTAAATTATAATCAAAGCCGTGTCGGACACTGTGGGGTTCTGAGGTACATGCTGTGTACCGGTTTGGGTTTTGCTTCCAGCTCAAAATACTCCGAAAATTTTTAAAACACAAGAAAGAGAGCTGGTGAGTTGATTTCGTATTAACATTAGGAAAGATGCAGGGTAGTGACGCCTTTCTTGTTGCTATAAAACACTCAGGATGAGTCGGCTGATGATCACTCTGACATAAAATTAGAGGGTACCAATGGAGACATGACTGGACGATGATGATGATGGTTGAATGTACTCCAGGTTTCATGTTACACTCCCCCTGTGATGTGCAGTGAGTTTATATCAGCTACTTTGAAAGCTGACTTAACATTTAAATTGTTTTTGCGAAACCTTCACTGGTTTCATCTTCTAAGTTGTGCAACAGTGTTTTACTTTGACTTGAATGAAATGATTTGCATTTAGAAGTTTTTTGTTTGGTTTTTAGTGTCTCTGAAGGAGCCTGGGGTCACTTTCAAGGCAGCCTCTTACACTGCAGTTCCTCAGATGGCCACTTGATGGTAACTTTCATGTTAAAATATCCCACCCTAGAGCTGAAATTAACGTGTTTACAACCATTTACAAACAATGGATTTCCACTTTTTGTGACAAATGCACAAGGCATCTGTCAAATGTTATGACCTGCTGTGTGTACCAACTGTCCAAAAAGTTATGCTCCAGTTTTGGAGAGTCAGACGCTAGCATTTTCTGTTACCTGGCACTAATAAGCAAGAATCTGTATCTGGGCATTAGCACTCCACCGTGACTCCAAAAAACAAGGTGGCAGTGGCCAAAATGACAAACTCAAAACTTGTACACAAAAGCAACATGTTTGCTTCAACTTTGTAATGTTACCATGTGTAAATTTTATGTATGACTCTTGCATAGGTGCAAAACTAGGATTTTCATGCAAGCTGATGATACATCTTTTTAATTATCCTGTTCATTACATCCATACTGAGCTGGGATCCAAGTCACATGTCATTCCTCTACCGGAATGGCCGTCCTCATTTTTCTTGGAGGGCCTCCCAGGTATAGTTAGGTCCCTAATTTGTAGGGACAAAAAGAGGACTTTGCATCTGTACACCACCAGAGTGGATTTTAAATCAAACAATCAATGTGTAATCAAAGTGCAGACTTTCAGCTTTAATTAAAGGGATTTACACAAAGTTTGTATCAACTGTTTACGAATTACAACCATTTTCCCCTCCGTAGTCCCCCATTTTCAGCAGCTCAAAAATAATTGGACAAATAAATGTAAGGACAGTTGGATGAAAATCCTTTGCAGTCAGTGACTGAAGTCTAGAACCCATGAACATGAAAGCTGTGAGATGTTCTGCCAAGCTTTTACTGTAGACAGCTTCAGTTGCTGCCTGTTTCTGTTGTCTGCAGTTTTTTTTTTTTTTTTTTATTGTGTAATGGAAATGCATGTCCTGTTGGGTTAAGATCAGGTGACTGACTTGGCCATTAATTATCCCATTTCTTTGCCTTGAGAAACTCTTGGGTTACTTTTGTAGTTTGATTTGGGTCATTATCCATTTGCACTGTGAAGCTCTGCCCAAACAGTTTCGCAGCATTTAGCTGAATCAGAGCAGAGAGTATAGCCCTGTACACTTCATAATTCATCCTGCTGCTTCTATCAGCAGCCACATCATCAAACACCAGTGACCCGGTTCCATTGACAGCCATACATGCCCATATCATCCAGTAGCATTGCCTCCACCATGTTTTGATGTGGTATGCTTCAGATCATGAGCTGTGTTTCTCCTCCTCCATACTTTTCTCTTCCCATCGTTCTGGAACAAGTTAAACTTTGTTTCATCTGTCCAAAGATTTTTTTTTTTCCCCCCCAGAAAAGTGCAGGCTCTTTTAGATGTTTTCTCGCAAAGTCTAATCTGGCCTTCCTGTCCTTGAGTATAACCAGTGGTTTACACCTTTTTGTAAACCCTCCGTATTTCCATTCCTGAAGGCGTCTGATTGTAGACTTCGACAATGATACGCCTACATCCTCAAGGGTGTTCTTGACTTGGTTAGATGTTAAGAAGTAATTTTCTTAACCATGGAAATAATTCTGTCATCATGCACTTTAGTTGTCTTCTGTGGTCTTTCAGGCCTTTTGGTGTTGCTGAGTTGGTCAGTGCATTCATTCTTTGTAAGGATGAACCAGACTGTTGATTGTTTGGCCACTCCAAAAGTTTTTGCTGACTTTCTGAAAGGTTTATTTTGCTTTCTCAGCCTAAAGACAGCCTCTCCTATATTTAAAATTACAGTGAAAGGCTATAAAATACAAATTCTTTGATTCAACTTCAGATAATATGCCTGCTTCATTTGTCATGACATAACAAGGGAATGTGCCCTAACTGTAACTGAAACTGCTTATTAGTCTATAGCAGCAACCTTCGGACCTGCAAAGATTCTCAGTCGTACTTTCCAAAAGGCAGTTTGCATGTAATCCAATGACGAAAACGAAACTTACGTAAAAAAGGGAGGGGGGATTTATTCCACACAGACTTGACAGTTACATGACAAAGCGTTTCCAGTAGGAGTCCTGGTTATCTATTCCCGCTTACCTGACAGCAGAATTACACACACTGATTTACATCAATTTGCTGCACTTTACGACAGCAGAAGAGATTTACAATATCAGGATGAACTCACAAAGAACAAAATAAACAAATAATCCAGTTCAAGTATGACAAAACGCTACAAATTAAATATCATATCACTAAGTAAAAATTAAATATTTAAATATGGCTCAATATATTAAAACAAAACAAAAAAGACCTGAATTTCTCTAACGCAGTCAACTATCCCAATAACTATTGAGCCTCTGAAAATGGGGGACTGTGTATAAAAATGGCTGTAATTTCAAAACAGTAAAATTTTTGTCAAACCCCTTGAATTAAAGCTGAAATTAAAATCCACTGCAGTGGTGTACATATGCAAAATTGTCTTTTTGTCTCAACAAATTAGGGACCTAACTGCATATTCACATATGTCCAAGTGTATTTGATGCACATCAATCTTCTGTTCATGCATCTTTTATTGGATCATTCAGTTAATCCTATCCAATCCAGGCACTAGTTTATAGCATTGACAATTACATGTATGTAAGCCAAAATTGCACCCAACACAGACATACACAGGCTTTTGTAGTTTACTCCACACATCAGAAGTGTGGTAACACAAATACATGGAAAGACAATGATCCACAGTTAAATTAGCCCCCGCCACACGCCCCCCGCCTCCTCCCTTAAAACAGCAAAATACACCGACCACGCTTTTGTCCGGGACTCATCCAGAAGTTTCTTTGCAGTGTCACTGTTTAGTCTCTGCGCTGCTGTCAGACTCAACAGTGAAAGCAGTCTATTTTAAACAGCTGCCTCTTCTGTCAGCAGCGTGTCGCTCAGCCACACACACACACACACACACACACCATCTCTACAGCCAGGATAAAAACATCCAAGTTATTTTTGGGTTTCCTGTCAAATGCATGCAAGTCGTTTACTTTTCAGCATTAGATTTCACGTTTTAGGAAAAGTTTCCTATCAAAAAAAAAAAAAAAAAAAAAATCTCACTCAAACTCAAATGTCAGAGCTGCCAAAGTTTGACTTTCACTCTTTAACACACTTCAGGTGACATTTCCTACCTTGGCAGCCACGATGCTGAGGCCCATGCCGTTGTGCTTCTTCAGGGTTACTGTGACAACCTCCGGCTCTTTCCTCATTGGCTGAAAAGAGAGATGGACAGGAAGGACAAATTGTAAGTGAGGATGATACCTCTCACTGTGAGTGAATGTGTGGAAAATGGCCTGAGGAAAACTCAGCTCTCCTCTAGCGTGTTCCCTTTGTCTGAAACATGTAGGAGAATAATGAGCGTGT
>VUQS01038732.1:7942-24608 GCA_015108495.1 Heterochromis multidens | reverse complement strand
CACCGGCTTCATGGCTTGGTTTGTGCTCTGACATGCACTGTCAACTATGGGACCTTATATAAACAGGTGTGCGCCTTTCCAAATAGTTTCCAATCAACTGAATTTACTACAGGTGGACTCCAATCAAGTTGTAGAAACATCTGACAGATAATCAGTGGAAACAGGATGCACCTGAGCTCAATTTTGAGTGTCAAAGGCTGTGAATACTTATGTACATGTTATATTTTTGTTTTTTATTTTTTATATATTGCAAGAATTTCAAGCAAACTTTTTTCACTTTGTCATTATGGGGTATTGTGTGTAGAATTTTGAGGTGAAAAATGAATTGAATCCATTTTGGAATAAGGCTGTAACATGACAAAATGTGGAACAAGTGAAGCGCTGTGAATACTTTCTAGATGCACTGCAACATGTCAGAGGTCACCTGGAAATTGAATTTTCATTGCAAGAGGCATTTCTTCTGTCCTACTGATTATATACATCTCCCTGCCAGTCTCTAATCAGCCTTGTTCCTGATCATGTTCAGAACTTGCACAAGACAAATGAGATTTGTTGTTCACTGCTTACCTTTCTCAGCAGGTTGCAGATCCTCTCGATGTTTCGCAGTCTCTCCCTCTGTAAGTGGGACAAACAGGGAAAAGTTATGATGAAAGATGAAACTCTCCAGAAATATTGCAAATTTGTCCTTTCACTATTACTGTGCCCTTCTTTTGACAGCATATGTTGAAGGTGAAAAATAGACTGTTATCCCAAATGCTCAAAGCTACTGCATAGATTCAGTAACAAACCTTAAAAAATGGACTTTAAATATTTTCTCTTCTAATAAATTGCTAACTCAGGGTGGGCATATTTTGAGTTAAGTCCCTTTGCCCTCAACTTTTGGATTCTTCTTTGGTTAACTTGAACCATTTTGCAGCTTCATTATTTAAGCTGCAAATAATTATTAAGTTTGCAGTTTGACGTAGATGTTACTTTTAAGAGTTCCTGCTGATGCTCTTCAGGATTGGGTAATCACTCATTTATTGCATTTACATATTATTGATTGCAGTATTACATATTTGAATAATTACATTACCCATGCCTCCCTAAAGTAATGGAATTACAGTAATAGAAAATTTAAACAAGAGACTATGAAAAGTCATCTGAGCTGAAAATAGTTGAATTGACTTATTAACAGTATAAGAGTCTGTTCATAATTTTTATAGACGGAATGTCCCGGCACAGCCAAAGGGCTGAAGGTGTCAGGTTCCCAGGATCATGTCTCTGCTTTTTTGGTCTTGTTGGTGTCATTGAGAGATGACAGGTTGCCTGCAGCAAAGTGCATACTGGCTGGCATGAGAATTAGCACCTCCAAGTCTGATGCCATGGTTCTCGGCCAGAAATGGAGGTATTGCCCACCCTGAGTTAGTAATTTATTGGAAGAGGTTAAGGGGTTGGGGTGTTGTTCATGAGAGGGGGAAGAGCTGAGCAGGAGATTCATAGACAGATTGGGGCAATGATACGGACACTGTTCTGGTCTGTTGTGGTGAAGAGAGAGCTGAGGGCAAAGTTTTTAATTTACTGGTCAATCTACATCCCTACTCTCACCTTTGGCATCTACAGTAGCTGTTGGAAGAGACTGAAAGAATAAGATATATATAAGCAGTGGAAGTGAGCTTCCTCCAATGGGTGTCTGACCTCAACCTAAGAGAATAGTAGAGAAACTCCCTCATTCAGGATCAGAACCCCTCGCATCGAAAGCCAGAAAGCCTCCAAGGTGAGGTGTTTCAGTCATATAACACTAGGAGAAGACCCCAGGGCAGCCCTGGACATGCTGGACAAATTATGTCTTTTACTTTACTTGGGTATCCCCTCTGGAACAACTGGAGGCAGTGCCTGCAGAGAGGAAAGTCTGGGCATTTTGGCTTAGGTTGATGCTCCTGTGATAAGTGGTAGTGGTGGATAATATTTAAATTCTGAAAACATTTGAATTTTAAGTTTATCTACTTAAAAAAATGATGATTTTTTTCTTAAGAAGAAATATATCACAGTTTTAAAGTACTTGATTGTATGATATCAGTAAGTCTAATACCTTGGAGGAAGCCCAATTGAACATTTGGGGAACATCTGGTCTGGGGATCAGTTTCTACTGCATTATGGTCATTTGTTTCTCTACATTAGTAGTGCAAGTTATTCACTCATACATAGCTGAATTGTGGAGCTTTCCTCCAGCAGTAACTGTGGCTGCTACTTTGTTTATATAAGTTTAAATATTTGAGTGTTCTCTGCTTGTACATTAAGCTGTAAGATGCTTAAATCAGCACTCACCACAATGCTGACTCTAAAAGCAACTATTTCACCAGAGCTTTTAACATCATCATCAAATATTAACCAATTCCTATGGATGACGCAACCTGCATTTGACTGGCGGTGCTGCAAGTCCACAGGGGGCAATGCAAAACTCCGGCTGCTTATAAATCATGTATTGACCTGAGTGTCAGTCCGCTTGTGCTTGTGGACAGTCATTTCGACTTTATATGTGCTCCTCATAAGCCGCCTGCAAATGTCCACAACAGCGGCTCCATGGGAACGATGAAGTATATGAAAAAATATTTATGCATGTGCAGAACATCAAAGCCAGAGTGTCAAAAGGTGAACTGATATTTAGTTACCACACAAGAAAAAACTGATTAAAATGCATGAAAATGGGCTGAAATAATTGAAGTGAAAACACACTTTGGTGCTTATGAACACAGCATTTAAGAGCATAGCTCTGCAGTGCTCTGCTTATTGTCATCTCCTTCTTCATATATTAAAAGCCACGGGCAGTCTCTGCATCTGTTTACAGCATAGTTTGACCTAAATTTAAGCTCTTTGTGGTTTTTAACCTACCTGCACATTTTTTATACCATATTTTTTAATGCTGACTGTAGGCGAGGAGCACATGAATTAGATTTTTCTGCAAAAATGTGTCAGCTAGAATCTTTCCCTGAGTGTGTGTGTGTGTGTGTGTGTTTGTGTGTGAGTCAGAGACAGAAGCAGGCTCTCGCTGGATGAAAGTTAGGAAAGAGATAGGCTTAGAGAGACAAGATGGTGTGTGTGTGTATGTGTGTGTGTGTGCGCGCGCGCAGAGGCAGTGAGAAGTGGCTTCTGTCCATTCTAGCAGTGAGTTATTTCAAACACAGCAACACCATGAAATATGATTTGTATTCAGCCCGAGGCTTAACTTTGATTCTTAAATTCACTGTAATTTGTTTGAAGTGTTGAACTTTCATTTTGATGCCAGTGAATGTAATTTTAGTCCAGAACTTCTGCTATAAATTATTATTAACAACTGCATTATTAATAGTATTATTATTATGAATTATTTATTATTAGAATATAGTCAATGAGCAGGAAAAGTGAAATCATTGTAGTTAGATTAGTTGGTAATTAGTTAGTAAGCAGAAACCAGTCATGGTTGATGACCCTAATTCTCTCTGTCCTCTTTCTGGACTGGTGCAGTCAGGCTGAAATCACAGCTGCACTGCATTTAGGAGCATGAATCAAAGCCTAAACAAGAGAGCCACACAGTCATGACTGAACAAAAACTAAAGATTTCTTTTGGCTTTTGAATATGTCATGATACTTTTTACAGATACAGCCACTTAAAATGGCTTAAAAATGTCCTCAGCTGGTCCTTAAGCATAATGAGGTCCTCTGCCTGTAACGTGGACAATGCAACCACGAGCGCTACCGCCCAAAGCAGCATTTAGGAAAACTGGTGTTGAATGTCTTGTGTATCCACCAGGGGGAGCAGTGATAATGGAAGCTCATTCACTTGCTTGCTACACTGTATTTTCATGAATTTTAAATTTGCTCAGGGGTTCTATAATTATGACAGAATCATAATGTTGAACCTTTCTGTAAAACACTGATATAGATATTTGCAGCTACTTTTAAGATTAGGCTCAAGGTCAGGTCTCTGCTACCTTTTTGCCACCAATGGTTTGCCGATGCCTAGTCTGGAACTGGTTTCATGCATTTCCACTGAAAAAAACAAAACAAAACAAAAAAAACCCTGGACCAGTGCCAAAATCCTTGTTTTGGCAAGTCACAACCAAATTGCTAAAACTAAAGTTGGAATCAATGGCTATGGAAGGGGCTACTAAGAAATCCACAAATGATGCACAGATGCCTTCAGATTCAGTCTACCATGATTTTTTTGTTTTTTTTCCATGAAAAACAACCTAACTTCCATCACACAGGGAAAGAAAAATACACAGTATCTCTGAATATGACTTGTGATATCTGGCACTCAGATCCTCAAAGACTCGCTCAATTAGAGCCAAACTCTGTCACCAACTGGTCCCTCGTTGTCCCACTGTTGGTGCATAAAGATACATTTTGGGGATGCTATGGTCTGAATGATTTTGTCAGAATTTCTTACTTCAGCCCATTTATCTCACATCCAACATCAAAAACCAACTGTTCGCATTTAATCTATTATATCTCAGACCTTATAATACACTGTCGTTATGAGATAATACATTACTCTGCGAGTGGCTTTGGCTCACTGATATTTGAAGGTCAGAAGCAGAAATGTTGTTCTAACTCAGAACACCAATATATCATTTCCTACAACTGATGAGGATGTAAACATGAATATTTGATTATTATTTTTAAGAAGTACAGACTGCAACAGAGGTTCCTCCTGGAAAATGATTAATTTATGTTTGCGCTGTAAATAATGAAACCAGAGGTTCCTGGGTCGGAAGCTGCAAACTCTGAGGTAACACCAATGCAAGAATAGCGAGAGATGAGAGTGTAGAAAACAAGTGAAACATGGTGGGAAAATGAAGGTGGCCACTGTATCTCTTTATAGCATTTAGGTGTTAAGACTTGATTAGAGGGTGTCACATCTTCCATGCCTTTACCTCTCATCATCCTCAAAAAAGCCTCATGGGACTTTACCTCTACAGATAGATATTGCAAGCAGAAATACAGTTTGTACTGCTAATTATTAGACTATTCTTTGAAAAATTCCCCCAAATCTGCTCTCAATTAACTGTTCATAGTTGGTGCAAACTGGCAGAGTTTGCACTCGACCTCACAGAACTTCCTCTTGTTTACGTTTCAGAACATTGTGACAATGTGGTTATGTGGCTATAGTAGTGCTTGGCTTTTCATGTTTCTCCCAGTTGTACAGTTCTATCCAAACCTCATCGTAAACATGTTCACCTACTTCTCTTATTTAACTTTAACACTTTACACATCACTTTAACATCCACCAGATCAACAGTAACCAGTCAAGGGTTAGAGCTGAGTTTGTTTTAACCTCACATGACCCCAATTCCACGAAAGTTGGGATGCTGTGTAAAATGTAAATGAAAACAGGATGCAATGATTTGAAAATCTCATAAAGTTGTATTTTATTCATAGTAGAACACGGAAAACATATCAAATGTTTAAACTGAGAAAATGTACCATTTTAAGAAAAATATTAGCTCATTTTGAATTTGATGGCTGCTCTCAAAAAAGTTAGGACATGGCCCTGTTTACCACTGTTTAGCATCCCTTCTTCTTTTAACAACAGTCCATAAACATCTGGGAACTGAGGAGACCAATTGCTGGACTGGGAGAGGGATGTTGCCCCATTCTTGTCTGATAGAGGATTATAGCTGCTCAACAGTTCTGGGCCTTCTTTGTTGTATTTTTCATTTCATGATGTGCCAAATTTTTTCAGTTGGTGAAAGGTCTGGACTGCAGGCAGGCCAATTCACCTGGACTCTTCTACTATGAAGCCATGCTGCTGAAATAAATGCAGTATGTGGTTTAACATTGTCTTGCTGAAATATGCAAGGCCTTTCCAAAAAAGACATTGTCTGGATGGGAGTATACGTTGCTCTAAAAACTGTATATACTTTTCAGCATCGATGGTGCCTTTCCAGATGTACAAGCTGCCAGTTCCATAGGCACTGATGCACCCCCATATCATCAGACATGCAGGCTTTTGAACTGGGCACCGATAACATACCGGATGGTCTCTCTCCTCTTTAGTCTTGAGGATAAGATGTCCTTGTCTTGGCGGTGTGGGATTTAGTGCTGTTGCCTCACAGCAAGAAGGTCCTGGGTTTGAATCCACCATCTGGCCGGGGCCTTTCTGTGTGGAGTTTACATGTTCTCCCTATGTCTGTGTGGGTTCTCTCCAGGTACTCCGGCTTCCTCTCACAGTCCAAAGACATGCACTTAGCAGGATTAGGTTAATTGGTGAATCTAAATTGTCCATAGGTGTGAATGTGACTGCGAATGTCTGTGTTGGCCCTGTGACAGACTGGCGACCTGTCCAGGGTGTACCTCTCGCCCTATGGCAGCTGGGATAGGTTCCAGCCACCCCCTGCAACCCTGAATTGAATAAGTGGAAGAAAATGGATGGATGGAACTTGAACTCTGAAATTCTATATACTGCAGTGGCATGATGAGAGTCCAATATTGAGAAGAGGAACTGCTGAAGAGTGCTTGGTAAGAATTTATATTCACAGACATTTTTAACTCTCCCTCTGTCCTCTGATGTGACCTCAAACACTAGACTTAGAGTCTTATGCACATACTCCTATCTTTCTGACATAAATAAGCCACAACAGCCATGACGGACTCTGTCTGATAGCCAATTATCTCCACTGCTAATGTCCGAGACTGAGCATCTCATCAGGGACCAGTCCAATTCACTCCTGCACCATCTCCCCTCGCCTTCATCTCCTGCCGGGTGTGAATGAGGACACACAAATATATTCTGCTCAGTTCAGTAATGTGTGTTTGTGGGTGTATGTGTGCACACCACCCCACAACTGTCTACTCATTAGCAAGCAATTAGGCTGATGCCTCTTTGAAATATTACTCAGTCGGACTTTGTTTGACAAGCAAGCGAGCAGCATGGAAGTATAAACAGGAACTGAAAAGGAAGGGGAGGGTGGCTTGGAGAGGGATAGGTGGGTGCAGTTGGGAATTTGAACTCACCTTAATTTAATGAGGCAGACCAGTTTAAGGTGGCTGGTGACTGGTGACCTGTTTAGAGTCAGGGTTATAGTTAGATTCACATCTACCTCTTTATATGGATTTACCTTTACCTGTTTTGCATACCCAAAGGGAAATATTATAACAGAACTGTACGGCCAAAATGAATGTAAGTGACTTTATTTGAAAGCTAACACCTTCTAGTTTCTGAAACTAACAATGACCTAACCCCACCCCTAAATGGTTTGCTGGTGGCCTGATGGATGTTAAGAGAAACTGCCTTGAGTACACCTAGACAATAAAGTCCTAAAAGGTGGAGTGGTAGAGTTTGTTCATAATATTTAAATGCTGTGAAATGAATTTACCCTTTGACTAAAGGTGATAGGCAAGGAGCAGCAAGGGAGACAAAGTGATGGGGGTGGGGGAGCACTGAAAGCAGTTTGAAGAGGCTACGGAAGCTGTCATCTGTTGTGCTTGTGTGCTCGGTGGGATGCTGATGCTGAACAATAAATAAATATTGCAAGCACTCAAAATTCACAATCACAAAACATTTCAACGAACGTAAAGAAAACACCAGTTTCTCTTTTTGTCATCTCTTTCTTCAGTTATCACTCTGATTTCAAACTCAGACGATATTATCACTGCCCCTGGCTATAGGTTCATCTCTTCATAATAAAGTGGATGGGAACATGGTAGCACGAGCAGCCTTGCTATAGTCAGTCACATAGTCATACACTCAAGGCAACAATGCAATAAATCGTAAAATGTGTTTTCCTCACAGGACATCTGTGTTTGTGTGCATCTGCGTACGTGGCAGTGAAATGTGTGAAGTCATAACAGCCATGCAAAGCAAGCTGTTTCGCAGTATTGTGTAGAATAGAATATGTTCATGCGTGATAATATGTACTCCAGTGAACATTAACATCTCTTTACAGTGCAGTGTTCTGTTTAAAACCTTAGGCTTGGCATTCATGTGGATGTTGCTTTGACTCTGAATACCCATCTAACAATGCCAGTAAGAGTTGTTTTTTTTATGCCAAAAAACTTACACAATGTTAGTTTTGATGTTGTGACTGATTGAAGGATGACATCCACTCAGAACATTCAGTGTTTCATATCATGTGGTGCTCATAAGAACGTATAGGTTATTGCATTCTGCATTATTAAAAACTAAGCCTCTATTTCAGAGCATAATTTGCAGAAAAACAAGGGTTTTTTTTTACAATAGCATTTACATTTATATTTACAAAGTGGTACAGTAATAGTAATGTCATTAAAATGTGGATTGGCCAGGATCTGATATGAAATAATGTTTTGTGTTCTTCTTATACAGATTGTACATAATTTAGTTTATAAAAAATTCCATTGGAATGAACTGAATTGATCATATTTTGCTATGTGACCTACCCAAAACATTACTGAACTGCATTATTTACTCCTTTCACTTCTTTATCATTTCCTATTTGTCTTTCCTGACTGATGTCGTGAATCACTTTACACTTATTTAATGCTGTAACCTGAAATTAGGTTACTGTAAAGGCAAATACTTATATTTATATTAAATATTCCATTTTGGTTGGTCATGCAGCATTTCCTCTGTAGTGATGTAAAACATGGAGCACAAAACCCACAGGCCTTGTTTTAAGCAGCAATGGAATCTAAAATTCTGCTGAAGATAAAGTGAGGCTTCAGCAGTTGGGGGAGTCTTCCAAATGTATGAGCTGCCGTGTAGCCATAGACGGCATAGAGGTAGCTTCCAGGTCAGAAAAATGAAGCCAATGTAGAAGTGCCTTAAATCTAGATTCTGTCTGAAGGCCACCAGATGGCGATACCTGTGGTTGCAAAAAGACTTCCGGTCCTATAGTAGTCTATGGGAAAACAGCTTTCTGCCTTGGCTTCTGTAAACACTTTCCTGTTGAGTTTATGGGCTCAGTCACTCATTTGAGGTCATATTGAATAAAAAATTAAGTCTATTTTGTAAATCTTGATTATATTGTTTGTTGTTGTTTTTTAAGACTTTTTTTTAATATTTATTCTATATTCTAACTTAATTTTTATTTTATTGTGTGACTGTGTCTTTCTGTGCACTGAGAGAATTGCACCTAAATATCGTTTTTCAGTGTTCCATTGCTACAATGACAATAAAGATTCTGACTCTGATTCTGATATTGTGTTTCAAAAGGAGGATTATCCCTGGTACTAAACATGCTCATCGGCTAATGACTTGTCAATCACAAGTCATTAGCCGATGAGCGTACTGTTTCACAGTCAGACCTGGTCCTCCTCATCACATCTATTTGTCTTGCAGTCAAAATGGCAACAGCGGAAACACTCGTCTCCATACTTCTATGCTTGTAGCCAAGTCCCTGTTTATGTTTCCTCTTGCAATAATTTCATTTAGGTTTGTTGCTGGGACTGTATAATAAAGCAACATCCAAAGATACCCACTTTAACTGACACAGCTGTAGGCTCACATTAACTTTAGCCTCACTTCAAAATGCTTTTTTCACATGGAGTTGTTGCACTCAATACAATGATGGAATATACAGCACTGGACAATAAATTTCATTACACTAGATGTCTTTCTGAAAGTGATGTAACTAAGTTTAAGGAGAAGATCTTTGTTTGGCCTGGAAAAATAGTTTGGTTCTGCCAGAAGTTTCTTCCTGTTAAAAGGGAGTTTTTCCTTCCCACTGTCGCAAAGTGCTTGCTCATAGGTTGTATTGTAGGGTCTTTACCTTACAGTATAAAGTGGCTTGAAGCAACTGTTTTAATTTGGCACTGTATAAATAAAATTGAATCAAGTAACACAATGTACCAGGTAAACCTCTCATCAAAAGCTACTTTTAGCTGCTCTCTTATTTACAAAGATTTGGTGTCTTCTCCTAGAATCAAACCATGGACCTTATGCTTGTTAGGTAAATGTGTAAACCACTAAACTATGGAGCCACTCTCTTGGTATAAGCACATCAACAAGTCTACAAATCTTTAATAATTTTGTCTGCATTTACAATGGCAGATGTTAAACATATTAAACATGGCCACAGTTTCAAGTAATTAGGTCAGTGTATATACAAGTAATCTCTCTGAGCCAAAAGTTTAGACTTTAGACTGCTCTACATGCTCCTTGTCAGACAGTTTTTTTCTAGGCTTGACTCTGTATGATGTCAAGAAGAGCAGATATTTTTAATAAGGTCATTTCAGGCACACAGCTGTCTGTGAGCACAGAAGCTCCATCCACCTACTGATCAAATCTTTTCTTTACAAGGCACGGCCAACAAGAGCAAAAGTTGGATTAAAGGAGGGAGGAGGAAGGGAGCTAAAACACCTTGTTTCATATAGTGGACTCCTCCAGTAAAAAACAGTCCTACTGTTTTTTAAGAACTATGTTTTTAAGGGTAAAAAGTATTCCTCCATACGATGTGCCATTTTTCATAAATTTACTCCTCCAAGCTGCCTAGATTGCTACTACACATTTGAGAGAGAGTGTGTGTGTGTGTTTGTGTGTGTGTGTCAGTAAGAGGGGAAACAAGAAGAGTGCAACTTTACATAAAGTTTACTGTGCAGGAGGGATGGATTGACAGAAATGCCAAGAGATGGCACCTGAGTATGTGTCTGCATGAAGAATGTGCCCAATGTGAGGTTCCTCCCTGAGGGAGCAGGCTGACAGCAACTGCTAATTAGACTGCCTGGTTTCAAGAAAGAAAGATGGAGACAGACAGAGCAGAAGGAAGAAGAGCAAGCTGAGAGACATTATGCAAAAGATAGGGAGAGACAGATCATATGGACAATTTCTGTAAGAGCCTGTGTGTGTGTTAGAGAGATGGAAGGAGAATTGTGGCTGTTCAGGATGAAACCATCAAACTGCTAGATTAATTAAGACAAAAATATTGATAGGAAAATGAGAGAAAAGTTTTCTAATTTCATTCCAAAAGCAAAATACTTCCATAGTACGTGGAAAATGTGATATTTTTAGTCATATTTATGCACATATATAGAAATTATATACAGAAATTATATATAGAAATTGGTAGTCAAAAGTTAGATTTGTTTCATCTGATATCTGATACCTGCACTCTTTATCCTGGGAACAGTTGAACAACTGCAAGCCACTTTGCAACCCACCTCCACCCCATCCCCTCTTTTTCACGCAGTTTCTGACTTAATCAGTTTCACATCTGCTGCAATTGATGCCCTGCTCTCTTCTGTGCTGGGGTATAGCTGCTAACCGCTCCCTCTTCAGCTTTCAAAGTAGAAGGGTGGGGAGATCCCAGAAGAGAACTATGGAGCAAAGTATAAATGTGGATAGAAATAACAATCTCCTGTTGACTACAGTGTTCTTCACTAAAATATAGTAGTTGTGTTTTGGAATGTTTTAGGAATTACAAATTCTGCCACCATATTAGGTGGCTTATTAGCTGACCAAGCTTTAATTGTTGAGGCCTACAACTCTTGCAAAAAGCGTAGAGCTGTACACCAAGACACTAAGATCTGGGTAAAAATGGGTAAGCGTGTTCTGTTTCTCAGAGCTTTCTTTTCTAAAGTTAAATGTATTTTTGAGGCTTTTATTTATCTCCATCTATTCTGAGCTTTCCCCATTCCACAAACTTTCTAGGGTTTTCAAGGCCCCTGGGAACCCAGTAGAAAACTGAAACATCATGTTGAACCCTTCATGACTTTAAAAGTAGCTAAAACTTTAACAGTGTCTTTAATGAATGTGTATTTTGAAAAGAAATCGTCCATTTTAGACCACATTTCCATGTTAAAATGGACTGCAGTGATGCGTTTCATGTAAGAAGGAGGAGGGGAATGGGGGAGGGATGGGTTAAGGAAATGTGGGAGAGTGAGAGAAGAAAGAGATGGGAAGAGAAAATTAGATGGAACCTTTTGTACCCATTCCCCCGCTGGTTTCTTTGATACGTTCAGCATTGCATAATGATATGCAAATATGACAAAATATGAAAGTGGTACTGAGTGGGGAAATCTGGTCTAATGCACTGTTTTCAGAGTTTTGAAAATGCCTTTCAAGCTGAAGAATCCTTTTCATTTGCCTCTTACGAAATCCTCATTCAGCCATCTCTCCCCTTTTCTGTCTGCCAGCTTCCATCTCAAACTCTTTCACCCAGTTTGCAATTTTTTTCATAAGCCTTGCTCTTTCTCCAACTTTTCTCCCCTCCTTCTGACACCCATCCCCAAGCATGTACGTATAGAAGTCAATACTCCTGAGAAGCTATACAGTCCAGAGCTTATAAGTCAATGTCACCTTCAGACTCACTGCTGGTGCTATAGCAGTGTGCATTATTAAGAGCCAACTGTAAAAGCTCAGAAGACTCTGGGGAGAGGGATTTAGAGGGCTGGAACTGATCCTGAAACAACTTCACTGAGGACAGGTTTCCCATGCTAACCAACCCTGAAGAACATCTTTCTCCAAAACTTCTCCTGATTCCTGCTGCGAGTGGTAAAGTAGAACATATTTATGTGTTTGTGAGGTAGTTGATAGAGATGAGATTGTGATGAATAAATAAATAAACATTGTTTGAATGTTTTAATTGGCCAAGGCAGATACTCTATTAGTAAAAGCACCTGTCCCTTACATATATGAATATATTTACACATTTGCATTATAAATACAACGCACCTCTGTCAGAAACCTTCATTTTACATTTCCTGCACATCCAATTTGTTTACCAGACAGCCTTGGAGAGCTGGGGATGTATGTATAATCCGGGGTATTAATCTATGAATTGGCTATTGTGAAAATATAATATTCTGTAAGCTGAAATAAATAAATGTTCCTCTTCAAATAGCACACTGGATACACAGAAACACTAAAAGCCTAAATCCCTGCATTAGTCCAAAAAACCCCCTTTAAATCATATCAGGGATAAACTGAACTGTGGGTGTCACCAGAAGTGAATCGGGAGGCAAAGGCAACAATACAAACTGCACGTTTTGTTTCCAAAGTCTCCTGAACTCTTTGGACGTGAAACTAGAAGACTAGTCCCATATCAGTCTATAAGATATTAGTCACCAGCAACCCCTTTAAATGTCACATAAACTGTCCTTGTTGTGCTGTGTCATGCCATTTGACTGTAACTTGTGAATGAAATTATCAATTAGGTATGTAATACTTTTAATAGGGTTTCTTTTTGGCTTTCCTCAGCATTTATGAAACGTCTGTTAATTACCATCAGGGCCCAGCATCTTAATGAGCCAACATCCCCATGAAATATACCCAATTATTGCTGTGTCCAGCAGAACTGAAATGCCTGGGTATAGAGGATCTCTCAATTTTATTTGTAATGCTGCTGCTGGGTGCAGAAATTCCAAAAAACGTTACCCACATAACTAAATCCACTTTAAAGGGCACTTTAACAGGTAGATTACACATGTACTCCATGAAATTCTATCCCTGACTTTATTTTTCTGCATGTTCCTGGATGTGAAAAATTATCCCCTTTAATCATGGCATCACAGTACCCACAATTCAAATGTGGAACATTTGTATAAGAATGACAGCTTTAAAGTGTGTTAAGTTTAACATAGATGTTTTGTCTGTACAAGTTAGTCTCTGGGATGACCATATTACTTTGTGGTGAATAAAGGAGGGTTAGCGGACAGTACAGGAAGTGTAAGACCTTTATGGTCTTTGATCTTGGCATTGGACCAATGTGTGTTATTCCAAAAGTCCAAAACAGTTAATGTTTATAGTCAAATCGATTAGTTTCACATTTTGTCAGGGATTTGCTTGCAGCTTTGTAAGTGTCACTTACTCGGCTGTCATGATTTCTAGGTCTTAATGCCCAGGGAAGAACCAGTCTGAACTGTGGTATCAGTAACAATTATAAGATCCATCTATTCAGTTCAGTTTTATGTTAAAGCTACTGGGCAAAGTATCAGTAGTTTGGAGGTGCTTTGCACTTGCTGTGACACTAAGTTCTGGCAGGTAGCTTCCACTATGTTTCTTACAGTAACTGTACACGGTGCCCAAGTGAGCTGAAACAACTGAAAGACTCATTCGACAACGCCTTCTCTATCATCTATTTTCACACTCTCATATTTTTGGTAACACTTGTTGGGAACGTGTTTATATACCAGTCTGCATTTAATCATGAGTTATTATTAATCTCTTCCTCAGATTGTTTTTTGTCCTGTCTTCCTCGCCTCACCCCCAACTGGTCGCAACAGATGGCTGCCCCTCCCTGAGCCTGGTTCTGCCGGAGGTTTCTTCCTGTTAAAAGGGAGTTTTTCCTTCCCGGTGTCGCCAAGTGCTTGCTCATAGGGGGTCGTCTGATTGTTGGGGTTTTCTCTGTATTATTGTAGGGTCTTTACCTTACAATATAAAGCGCCTTGAGGCAACTGTTGCAATTTGGCACTATACAAAGAAAATTGAAATGACTTATTGTAACATAATAAGTTGTTGTCATCTTGTTTGATCTTTACCTGTTTTGACTTCTCCTCCACTAAAGTTTGAGGAGCTGCAGGATTAGTAAAACAGAGCAGGAAAAGGAGACACTAGCACTACCACAAATAAGACCAATACACATTAAAGACTCTCACAGTGAGCTAAAATGAAACAAGTGCAAACAAATTAGTTTTAATTAGTTTTTATTTTTCATTTTATTTATCTTGGTCCTGTTCTGTATTACTTTAACTTTAAATACAAGTTGTATAGATTTATATATTTTATGTATTCACTTTTTTTAAACGTTTGATTATCAGCCTCTTCCTCAGAGTGAGGAATAAAGCTTATTAATCTAACACTGGTATTAGATTTGTACTTGGTATCTGCAGAAACCCAAAGCAAACGTATTCATATCAGAGCCAAAAAAGTTAAATTGGTGTAGCCCTTCTTGTGTTAGTATACTGTAGTCGTGTGTGTATCAAACTCTTTATGTGACAACAATGATTTATTAATGCACTATAACACCAGCATTTTATTTATTTATTTATTTATATAGCGCCAAATCACAACAACAGTAGCCTCAAGGCACTTTATATTGTAAGGTAAAGACCCTACAATAATACAGAGAAAACCCCAACAATCAGCCGACCCCCTATGAGCAAGCATTTGGCAACAGTGGGAAGGAAAAACTCCCTTTTTACAGGAGGAAACCTCCAGCAGAACCAGGTTTAGGGAGGGGCAGCCATCTGCTGTGACCAGTTGGGGGTGAGGGGAGGAAGAGTAAGATATTAAACTGCTGTCAGATCACTGAAAAGGGCTCTTTAAAAACACACACACACACACCAAAGTAATTTTTTTAATTGCTAAGTAAATTATTTTTCTAATCTCAACCAACAGATCTTTACTTCACTAGTACAGGGTAGAAAATGGTTGTCAGTGTTTGGCATCTTTGGAAGGTTGAAGTTTGGGTTAAGTTGCTAGTGGAAAGCTGTGATAAATGATGCTGCCCTGCTGAAAGGGCTTCCAGATCAGAACTGCTGATGACACAAGTTAATGATGTGTCTCTGCATGCTTTAAAAATTCACATCATTGAGCAATATGATGTACATTTCTAATGTACATCATATTGCTAAATGATTCAGCGGAGATCTATTAAGCGTTGATAGAATCTCCCACAATTTACTGTAATGCAGTAAAGATGAAGAATATATAGACATATTTTTGCACACAAACCAGGAAGTTAACTTTACCCAAGGTTTTTGCCAGTTGTAAGTTGAGGTAATGAAGCCACAAGCTATATAGCTGTTACAATTGTGAGTCAGACAAGATTTTCATGGCCATTCGTTTAGCACTGAGCTTGTATTAAACATCTAAGGGTTTGAGGTTTTAGAGCTGACAGTTTAGAAATGGCTTGCATTGTTAATATTGTTATTTGCAGGCAAATTACAGTTTCCACATTTACCTAAGTTTGTGGCTTGTCACTTCTATTTTATTTATGACCAGATTCAAGTTTTGTTTTTTTTTTATATGTAAAAGATGAGTCATTCATACTTAACGCTTTGGTGTGAAGTCCTATAAAAAGAGTCTGCTTGTCAGTCAGGAAGTGAGAAGATGAGGGCATAGAAAACTAGAATATTGCCAGCTGCTTGATTCAAAATTAATGCAAAGAGAAACAGGGAAGAAACAGGAAAGTATACTTGGAAAGACTGAGAATCTATTCTTGTAATGTTTTGTGTTATGGAGCATTTTCCATTCCCCCCCCCCAACACAGCACATAGACAGTAAGACAATCGTGAAAAGAAATCTGTAACGAAAGTGTGTATGAATAAAAATGAGAAGGGAAAGCAGACCTACCGCATGGAGTGGGTTGCCCTGATCGATTGGCACCTTGAAATCCGCCTGAAGCTCATCAAAAGCTGTTATCTGACACAAAGAAAGGGAAAGAAACGATGACTGTATAACCAGTATGATAGAGGGACTGTAAAGACCAACATTTCTCACTTTGAAAGAACATCATTATTTCACACAAACAGCCTGCAGTGCAGATTTATGTACCAAGCTGCAGAATGCCATGTTATAAGACTGCCTTTGCTTTATGCTAAATAAGTAAAAATTAATCATAACCATAGATATCTTAAGTACTTTTCAAATCCAACATAAAAAAGATCCACATATTTAATTCTACTTTGCCAGATATATATATATATATATATATATATATATATATATATATATATATATATATATATATATATATATATATATATATATATATATATAGATAAACCT
>VUQS01038722.1:1657-22052 GCA_015108495.1 Heterochromis multidens | reverse complement strand
CAGTGTTGAGGGTGGTCCTGTTGCTGAGGTTGGGGTCATCCTGTAATCTCTTACGAACTACCTCCACTGCTTCAGTAACTGGAACACAAGTGAAGAGAGATGTAACATCATACGAGACCATTGTTTCATCTGCCTCCATAATGACATCTCTCACCTTCTCATCTACGTCCAGATGAACAGATTCAACTTTTTGGGATTCTTTTACCTGGATTATTGAGCATGCATCAAGAGATCTTACAATACTGTGATTGCAGCCATTCCCCAACTCTCTGTGAATGGTACTCATGGCCATTGATCAATGGTCATGACAATTTGCATATTAATGATCATGAAACTGACCTCATGGCCCATTGTTAGTCAGTGGTGCTGGTTTCCGTCATTATGCAAATGTACTGTTTATAAGGTTGGGGAAACCTGCAGTCAGCTGAGACTGAGGAAGTCACTTGGATAAGTTGACGAAACGTTTCTCCCACTGAAAATGCTACGTCCAGATGAACAGATTCAGCTTTCTGGGATTTCCTTACCTGGATTATTGAGCATGCATCAAGATACATATAATGGACCAGTAATATTAATTTAACTGCCTATTAGGCTGCTAGCTGTCTGCTTGGCTTCACCTCAAGCAATTGGAGTCACTGAACTGGACCTCTTTGACTGTATTTGTGGTGTTGGTGCCTTTTGGAGCATATTTAATTAAATTATCCAGCAAATTTAATGGATTACAGTGTGGTTATTATCCAGACAGGTTGTTCAACAACTCTATGATGCAGTTTTCATTAGTGATAATCTTTTATTCTATCTATCTAACCCTAACACAGATAACAGGTATCTGTGTTTGTGGGATCTACTATGATCTATTCGTACAATCTGTGGGTGCAGCTTGCTGACTAAGCTTGCTAGTGTCAGCTCATAACTTAGCACACAACCCTTTTGGCAAGATTCTTTGGCCATTTGGGAGCAGCACAACTAGCTTGTGAACCTGTTAGCAAACTAAGAAAAACAATGACTGGGACCAGAAAAATAAACAAGCTTTGAGGGGTTGGTGAAGACTGCGGGGGGTCACGAGTTGATTTAAGTGGGTTTGTCACCTCTCATATTACACAGCACAATCTGATCCATTGTTGGTATAAAAATATTCAATGGTGTGCCCTTAAGTAAAACGTCTGAGTGTGCCTTTAATTATTACCTTCTGATATCAAAGTTGCATGTTTTAAAATAAAACTCTGTAGCCGGTCCTCCAAAATCAGAATTCCTGAACTTCAGACACTTCAAAAACGCTTTGGGTTCTTTCATTGTTGGTAAAAATAAGTTCTAAACCAGTACAGTCACACAGCACAGTTATAATTTAAATTATGATTGTCAGGATAGCCTTGCTTCTTCTGTACAGACATGTTTTTATCTGTGATCTGTAACACTGACAGCAGTCTTCAACGTTTATCTCCGTCCAAGACAGAGCATTATCTAAACCCAGTCCCTTATTCAGTGGAGAGCTTAGCATTATGAAATGCCACAGTGACCTGACCTCATGAGTTATCTCATCTTATTATATGTGTAGTGGCTGCAGAGCTTTATGCATGGATTAAACCTATAGAACAGCTGTGCGAGCTGTCCTGAATAAGAGCTGTACAGGTTAAAGCCCATCCCTCACTGACCTGTGACAGTGGTCACAGCTCTCAGCAGATTTACAGCTCCTGAATGCGCGAGATGCTGGATGCTTTACTAAACACAGTGAAATGTCAAACACTGTCAATTAAAAAATATTTATTAAGCGCACAACCCACTTGTGAGAATATTTTATATGACGTTAAAAAGGTAAAGCCAGCCTTAAAATTGGGACAATGACTTTGTTACCTCATTGCCTCTGTCTTAAAGGTCTTTGTAAAAGAGAGCTTTGAACAAAGACCTGGAACTGAAGTGACTTTTACCTCCCTTTTCTTCTCAAGCACAATGCTGCTTTATCCAATGTGAGGACTTGAACAGAAGAAAGAGTTTTCTTTTCCTATCCAAGACTAAGCTCCTTTTCAAAAAATACTTTTCATTCTACTCAGAATAAGGAGTTACATGAATGAAAATGTTACAGTGATTTGCAAATCTCATAAACCCGTATTTTTTTTCACAATAGAACATAGAAAACATATCAGATATTTAAACTGAGGCATTTTACTATTTCATGAACAATATTAGAACAATATAATTTAATGGCAGCAACATATTTAAAAAAAAAGTTGGAACAGGAGCAACAAAAGGCTGGAAAAGTAAGTAGTACTAAAAAAAACACCTGGAGGAACAATTTGCAAGTAATTAGGTTAACTGGCAACACATTAGTAACATGATTGGGTATAAAAAGAGCATCACTACTGTCTTCTAAGTACCAAAACTCATTTAAAATGGATTGAGGCAAAGTAGAAAACTGTTCTGTGGTCAGGTGAATTAAAATATGAAAATCTTTTTGAAAAACATGGACGCCGCGACCTCCGGACTAAAGCGGAGAGAGATGACCTGGCTTGGTACCTGCATACAGCATGACTTTGTAGTAGAAGAGTCTGGATGCTGAACTGGCCTGCCTGTATTTCAGACCTTTCACCAGTTGAAAACATTTAGAGCATCATGAAGTGAAAAACACAACAAAGAAGACCGAGCACTGTTGAGCAGCTAGAATCCTATATCAGACAAGAATGGGGCAAAATTCCTCTTCCAAAAGTCCAGCAGCTGCTCTCCTCAGTTCCCAGATGTTTACAGACTGAGGAGATGCTACACAGTGGTAAACATGACCCTGTCCCTACTTTTTTGAGACGTGTTGCTGCCATCAAATTCACAACGACCTTATCTTTTTCTTAAAATGTTACATTTTGTCAGTTTAAACATTTGATATGTTTTCTATGTTCTATTGTGAATAAAATATGGGTTTATGAGGTTTTTTTTTTTTTGCATTTTATACAGTGTCCCAACTTTTTTGGAATTGGGGTTGTATTATGTTGTTCAAGAGACATAAAGAAAGTGTTAAAGGACTTATTTTCAACCTTGTCTCACCTAATATCTTCTCTTTTGTGTACCTCAGGGTTTCTTGAAGGACTGCCCCAGTGGAACCTTGAATGTGGAGGAATTCAAGAAGATCTACGCCAATTTCTTCCCCTACGGTGATGCCTCCAAGTTTGCTGAGCACGTCTTCCGAACTTTTGACACCAATGGTGACGGGACAATAGACTTCCGGGAGTTCATCATCGCCTTGAGCGTGACGTCACGGGGAAAGCTGGAGCAGAAGCTGAAATGGGCCTTCAGTATGTACGACCTGGACGGAAACGGGTACATCAGCCGCGAGGAAATGCTGGAGATTGTAGAGGTAAACAAGGGAAGCTGGGTAGTTTTGGTGATAGTAACGTCTTGGTCTCAGGTGCTGACAGAGGGCTCGTCACATGCCATCTGTCTCAAAGCCTTCTTGTTTACCTCAATGCAACACTTTTATTAGGGCCACAAGGTTACTGCCATTCAAAAGTAATCTGTTACTTTACAGTGTTATCTACTGAGAAAAGAAACTCAGAGTATTTTTGTGTTACCATAAGCCACATTGCATTTAGCTTCATCATACTGGTCATACATCAAAGGATTTGTAGCCTACATTTACCTCTTGAGTGTTTAAGCTTATCTAATTGCATAGCGAGTTGATATTGGTGGCATCTCCCCCACCACATAACCAGTAACAAGCTACAAGCTAATTAGCTTCCCTTGAAGTGAGACTCAGACCGGATAAAAAGTTGTAACACTGGTGTCATTATTAGCATCCTAGTTTACAGGTGCTTCTTCAAAACATGAATTAGAGTGCCTTAGCAGCTCACAGACGCTTAGTATTATCACAAAATAAAATAAATACTTGCCCAATATAGAAGCACTGTGAAATCATCAGAGATTTTCTTTGGTTTTTTTTTTCACAACAGAAGTATCAGGGAAATGACATATAAGAGATTGCTTTTTTGGAAAAAGTAACAATTTTATGACTAGTTACACGGTCACTGCTCAGAACACCTGCAAAGTTTTGGATGCATTTAATCACAAATGAACAATCCAGTCCGTCCAGTGTGTTGAATGTACAGTAGCCAGCAGTGTTTTTGTATTATGCTGTCTAAAGTCCATGCCAGTAGTGTGTGATAGTCTTGAAGCCCAAGCCAAGACAAACACTGTTTGATCACCAGGCCTACATGTGTTTTTTCAGGGAAAATTCTCCACAGCCACAGATGACCTTTTTTTTCAACACTCTGAGTCCTTCTGAGCACTTCTTCTGAGCAGTTTAAAAGCCTTTGCAGTAACGTGGTAGTGTTCTCACTTTAATGACAGGTTTAAGTCACCAGATTTGTAGAAGATCCCTTAATATCTAATGGCTGTAGCTCAGGAGGTAGAGCGGGTCGTTGACCAACTGGAAGATACTCAACTCCAAACTGCTTGTGATGCATCTGTGTGAGAGTGTGTGTGTGATAGAAAGCACTTAAAGGTATAGAAGTAAGTGCTGTGTGAATGTGGCTTGTAGTAAAAAGCGCTCAGTTAGAGTAGAAAAGCACCAGTCCATTTAAATCTCGAAATCACCAGACCTGACTTTCCTTTTAATAAACACACATCATGCAACTGATACAGTAATGTTCTTGAAGAACAAATTTGGTCTCACCAGGTAATTCATTATGTTTTCCTGCTAATTTCTGGCTTGTTCTTTACACTGGCCCTCCAAATTTTCATCTAGCACGTGACCCAAACCACCTGACAGTTTATTTGGACCAGCCAATCACAGAGATTTATACAGTACCAAGAAAAGACAGAGTGCCTTTGATAAATACTCACATTAGTTATGTAAGTTAATGCATTCATTTAAGTATTTGGATGAAAGCTTAAGTGTAGATACATATGCAAAGGCTCTAATAGATACTCTGAGTGCAGCACTGGCACAGGCAACAGTTTGCAGGAAGACTGTAAAGTACAGTGCTGCAACTAATCCTTTCACTGTTGAAGAGAACAAGCAGAGGGACTCATATGTCAAGATATTGGACTGAGGATCTCGCTGTGAATTGTGTGTGTGTGTGTATGTGTGTGTGTGTGTGTGTGTGTGTGTGTGTGTGTGTGTGTTGGTGTGTTTGTATGCACTTCTGGGTTCTCATGGATTAGCAAGTTAAATTTAACTTGGATTTATTTCTGAGTGTGCAGAATACTAGGATTATCTACAGGCTCACTGAGGTTACACACTGTTAGAGAAAGGAGGGGACCGTTGTGTCATTGTGTGCTGAGTGAGGGAGAGGGAGTGTCATGACTGAGGTCAGATTTGTTTTATACCAAATTATCAGATTAATAAAATCCCTACACCTTTTTTTCACATGCTGATCAATGGACATGTCCACCATAATAACCACAATTTAAATTTCCTATAAGTACCTATTTCTTGCATACGGCAAAGAGAGAGGTGGCAAAGGAGAAAGCTTATAGTGAGTTGTATGTGAGGCAAGGAGAAAAGGACTTGTGTAGATTGGCTAGACAGCGGGATCGAGCTGGAAAGGATGTGCAGCAGGTTAGGGTGATTACATTTAGAGAGGTGCTAACAAGTAAAAAGAGTGTGCTCAGAAGATGGAAGGAATACTTTGAGGAGTTGATGAATGAAGAGAACGAGAGAGAGAGGAGGACAGATGGAGGAAAGATAGTGAATTGGGAAGTGCAGAGGATTAGTAAGGAGGAAGTGAGGGCATCTGTGAAGAGGATACCTGTGGTGGTATGGGGATGTGTAGGAGAGAGGGCAGTGAACTTTTTAACCAGATTGTTTAACACAATCCTGGAGAGTGAGAGGATGCCTGAGGAATGGAGAAGAAGTGTACTGGTACTAATTTTCAAGAACAAGGGTGATGTGCAGAGCTGTAGTAACTACAGAGGGATAAAGTTGATGGGAAAGCTAGGTTAAGAAGAGAGGTGATGATAAGTGAGCAGCACCTTAATTTGAGTAAACCCCTGCAGTTCATATCTAAAGGTACTTTTTGTAAGTCTCTGTTTTAAAAAAAAATGTTTAAAACTTTCCAAAATTAACTAAAGCTATCAAAAGAATGTGAAAAAACAACTGCTTAATGTCCACGTCTATGAACTGTGTTGAAGAGATCATCATCAGCTTGTGTCCTTTCATGTAATACCATTTTGTACCACAAGATGGTGCAAAGAGTCAGTATAACCTGGATTTAATGAGCCAAATCATTTAAAAAAATTTACAAAGGCAGCCAGCAAAAGGCAGCGCCTCTTGAGGACAGAGCAGGTTACGGCTATGAAGAAATATAAAAAATTAAAAGAACAGCAGCACAAGTCTGATAAGATCTCAACACACCCACTTGTAAAATGCTGCCCCCTGGGGGTTTTAGTTTAATTTAACAAATACTGATATAACATCCAAAACCGTCAACTTGCGTATTACAAAACCCTGTTTTTCTACCCAAGTATTTTTTTTTAAAATTCTATATTGCTATTTTGAAATTCAACTTCTAACTAATTTTCTTATGTTCATTTTATTTTTTTTAAGTTTTCTAGTTACCAAACTAAGTCAGCTTGTAGTTAATCAATGATGATGATGTTAATCAAATGTTGAGCTAACACTGGCTTGAATACTGTTTGTGTCTCATGATGGATTTAGAGCGGATCGGATGCTATATTGACTCAATGTGCTGTCAAAGTGGTATTATGCGACAGTACAGCTGGGTCCCATTTCAACTTCAGTTGATATCTCTGCAGCAAAATACACAGACATCTTGGACGTAACATCACTGCTGTTGTGTCTTCATATTCTGCTGATAGTTATAATTCATTTTAGAAGCTTTTTTTGAGTCTCTATTTTATTTCAGATATATGATAAAAGTAAGTAAATTTGGCCAGCACTGGGTAGATATTAATGCTGAGTGTTGGAATAGTACAGCTCTAATTCAGTGCAGTCTATCATACATGCCACATTTAGATGCTTCGGAAGATCTCAACATTTGTTTTTTTACTCAATAAGCCCTTCGATGTTTTTTTTCATGATGACAGTCGCCCAAAGCAATCTCTGTGTATTGGAATAAAAGATGGGCTTGGAGCACATTTTTTTTTCTTTCTTTCTTTTTTTAAAGGATTTTCAGAATGCAAGACAGCCACTGTCATTCAGGACACTGCTCGTTTACATTCTTGTTTCCCAATAGTTGTTCTTGATGGGAAACTAGAATCGGTCAGTCGTGTGTTTGAGCCAAGTCAAGCCACAAAGTGCCCATTTTAATAGACACAAATATTGTGTGGTCTGAAGTCATTAGTGAGGTTTCCTGGGAGGCACATCTGAGGATACCTCTCATTACAGGGAACCACCTGGCACACCTGTTGGCATTAAGTTGACATTCATTGTTGGTGAAAAGATAAAAGGACCCAACCATGAAACTGAAGGGTTGTTGCACACTAATGAAGGCATAGCTGAATCATCGGTGCTCATACTCGGCAGGTCAGACTCAAAGCAAGAAAATATTTTTCTCCGTGGCCAAGTATAGTCTCTCTCTTTTTTTTTCTTACATTTCTACAGTTTTTTGACTTTATAGTCTGAGAGATAACATTTTAGAGCCAGTAAATCTTTCTGAAAAGCACAGAGGGCTCATTTCCTGCAAGCTCCCTGCCTCTCTGACGATGCTGCTGTGACACCGATCTACAGTCGCTTTTACACCCTATACTCCCAGTGGAGGAGATTTAATGGGCACGTAAGCTGATTTTAGATCCATGCCTGAGGCCAGCTGATACTCAGAGCTTCTCTTGCAGAGGTTAATTTAATGCTATCAGGGGACACGACGTGCTCATATCGGTCAACAGATAAAGATGTATGAGATCAATAGTGTAAGCTCTGCTCGTAAGCCCTCCCTCCCTTTACCCAGCTGCCACACGTGATCCATGTCACTGTGGTATGATGGAGTGATTCTATAGGCACACAAACACTGCGTGGGTATTTGTGGAAAAGCTGCCCAGGGAGCAGCTCTTAGCATCAGGAGCAACAAATGTCAGTGAATCATGTGGACTTTTAGAAAGGGTGTTTATCAGCATCTTGAAAGCTGCAGTGACTTTATTTTTTAGTTCAGTTATGTTTTACTTCTCTCCCGCTGAGTCTGCTTAATGGGTCCCTGCTGGCTTGAATTCACTTATCTTTCTGTTCTCCTGCCACCGCCCACCCAACCACTCACCCCGTCTCTCTCCTTCTTTTTCCTCTCTCTCGCTCTCTTTCTCTTTCATCTCTCAGGCCATCTACAAGATGGTGTCATCTGTGATGAAGATGCCAGAGGATGAATCCACGCCGGAGAAGAGGACGGATAAGATCTTCAGACAAATGGACCTCAATAATGATGGTGAGAGGAGGAAATGGCAAAAAGGAGGGTGCTGGGGAGAGAGAGAAAGAGAAATGAGGGTAATGCTGGGTGAATGTGACGAGATAATCTTTGAAATGTGCTAATTTTGTTGGGAATTTGTAAAGAATTCAAACAGCATATGTGTATCAAACATAAAAAAATACCATGCATCTTTCATTCACAAACAAAACCAAACCAGTTTTTGTATTTGTGTGTGTGTGTGTTTTTAGTGACAGCAGTTAGTCTTTATGTGTCATCCTGCTTTTACCATACCACTAAACGAAGTACAGATGAGGACAGAATTATTTGTCCCCCTATGAAAATTTTATTTTTTTAAAGTATTTCCCAAGTGCTGTTTAACAGAACAGGGAATTTTTAACACAGCTTTTCCAAACATCCTAGTTTTATTTTGGATGCTTACATTATTTTACTTTGCACACAGAAACAAAATTATTTCACAAAAACCAAAAACTACCAGCTTCAAAATTATTAGCCCCCCCCAATGCTGATAGTCACTTGTGTATCTTTTTTGGTGGATAACAGCCTGCAGTTGTTTGTTGTAGTTTTCAACAAGTCTCCTGAGCAATCCCAGCCCATTCTTCTTTGGCGAATCTCTCAAGCTCAACCTCCAGATTTGATGGTCTTCTGGCATGGACCTTGGTGTTCAGTTCACCCCACAGATTTTCAGTGGGATTCAAGTCAGGGCTTCAGGCCAGTCAATAATGTTCCCTTTGGTCTTCTGGAGGTAGTTCTTCACCAGGAGCGACGTATGTTTTGGGTCACTGTCGTTTTGGAAGACAAAGCAGACCCAGTTTTGCTGCTGACTGCTTGAGGTTTTCTTTCAAAATCTTTGCATATCCTTCTTTCTTCATGATTCCTTCCACCTTGACGAGATTCCTAGGTCCATTCCTGTGCAGGGCTCTAATGATCATCTTCTTTGAGATTACAATTCCAGACTTAGCTAAGTCATTCACTAGTGTCTTGGCAGTTGTTCTGGAGTCTTCAGACACATCTCTCACTAGTTTTCTTTTCAGATTTTTTGAAATCTTTTGCTTCTTCCTCTACCAGTCTTGTTCTGCACTGTACTCTTTGAATTTCTTGATGATACTTCTCACTGCAGTTCTTGACACTAAGTCTAAACTGATTTCTTTTGTTTTTGGCATGATGCTTCCTCAGTAACAGCTCAAACCCTCACTGACGTTTTTATACTGTGTGTAAATTGGGAGGTAACCCTCAGTTTTAACATGATTTTACAAACTTTGAGCATTACAAAGTTAAAGCACATCATTGCACAGTAGTGGTTTGTTCTATGACTCAATAAAAAGGTCAGTTTTTCAGGAGGTTAATAATATTGACCCTGGTCATTTTTGTTTTTTCTGAAATAATTCTGTTATTGTGAGCAATTAGAAATAAGTGATGCTTTCTAAAGAAAACTAGTATTTGTAGAAATACTATGTTGAAAATCCCTTTTTTGTTAAAAAAAGCACGTGGGAAAATTTTGACAAAAACTTTAAATTTCATAGGGGGGCTACTAATTTTGTCCTCATCTGTATGGGCATGCAGTCACTAGGTTCCCAATTTGACAGCAGCACAGATGTATATAAAAGATGGACTTAGCTTCCAAAACATTACAGATTCTTGGCAGACTTTGGACCCTTAAATACCAATTAGTCATGCTGTAAAATGACATAGCCTATCAATGTCTACTGTGTGTCCTCTATGGCCATATATCTTATGGCTACTTCCAGCATGCACCAAGTCCCAAAGGAAAAGTCATCTCAAAATGGTTTCATTAGCATGGCAATGTGTTCAGTGGATTTCAGTGGCTTTACGGTTGGCCGATTGTCAAATATATTGGCTATCACTGGTTGGCGTGATGTGCTATTTTGCTAATGTAACAGTCACATGGGACAGATCTGACTGTGACACTCAGGGACACTGCACACTCATTTTTAACAACTTATCACACAGTAAGACCTAACCATCACTTCTAACTTTTGCTTGTTCATTGTTTTTTCTTTTTTATTCTATTTTCTAAGGCATTAACTTCAACACCGTGTTTAACGTCAGCACAGTGGACTATGTGTAAATTTGCAGAGTCAACAGAAACTCAGACCTACATGAAGTGTGCATAAATGTTGGACAGGCCTAAGCCCAAACTGAATTAGCAGGAACACAACTTAAAGTCTGTGAGTCTGTGAGTGTGGGAAGGGAAGAGACCAGCAGCAATGTGGTGAACTAAGACCAAGCAATGTCAAGAAATTCAGAGAGATGTAATTCAATTCAATTCAATTCAATTCAATTCTGTTCTATTCTATTTACATAGCGCCAAATCACAACAACAGTCGCCTCAAGGCGCTTTATATTGTAAGGTAAAGACCCTACAATAATAGAGAAAAACAACAGTTGAAATAACATTAGATTCTTTGATTCAAATCTGTTTTAAATAAAATTCACACATGAAACACACAAGATAGTTGCATGATTTTGAATAAAAACCTTATTTTGTAAGAATTAAATAGGAAACCTTCCAGTGTTGGTTGTTAGTTACCTATAAAAAAAACAGACAAAGTCTTCAGTTCTTAACAAAAGGAGGAAAGAGATGAAAGAGGAAGAAAAGTGGAAGATAAATGGGTTACAAGGATCTGTACTTATGCAATACCTGCCTCCATTAAATTTGTAAACCAAATTAATAAAAACAGCTAATTACATATTTGTGGAAATACACTTACTTATTTGGGGGCAATTTAGACAAGAAGACAGATTACTCTCACATACTTAGGCTCAACATGGTGCTAAAGTCAGGGGGCAATTAGTTTAGCCTCGCTTAACTACAAAAACAGGAGAGAGTTAATCAGCTAAGAGTTAATCAGGCGGTTTCTGCTGGTGTACAGACACACACCAAACACACACAAATCATTATTAATGGTAATTAGTGAGCTTTTAGACAAACATAAACTCCTACAGAAACAGAAGTGTCAAACTTCCAATACAGAAATACTACAGCATGTATGCAGTGTTCAAAATAGTGTAAAACATGGACGTAGTCATTGTGACACCACCAATGAAGAGCTAACCACACATAGCACTTTGAAGCTACAACATTAGTGTTTTTCTGCCACCGTGTTCTTTTTTCTTTTTTGGAGCCTGAAGCAACTTTATATGGATGAAAGAGCAGAGTGCTAATTTGTCAGTTAATGCTAGCATTGATAAACTGTAAGGGTGCAATGCACAGAAACACTTACTGGCTAATTAGTGATAACTAATGGACTAATAAAATACTAGAATTTCAATCATCGAAACTGAAGCACAAACTTCTTGAACTCTCTGTACAACACAGCAAGCCATTATTTTAATCAGATAATCCAAAAGGTGCATTTTAAACAGCACAAACACACACTGAAGAGGTCCAGTTTAATGACTCAAAGTAGTAGATGAAGCCTTGCAGACACCAATGAGCTCTGTCAGTCATTGCAGCCACACACCTAACTCCAATATCTAGGTGGAGTTATAAAAATCATATGAAGGGGGAAACTATTCATATCCATCCAACTGTGTTTTGTACCATTATGTAAAGATACATTTTAACAATGTAAATTTGGCCATTTTAACATGGAAATGGAGTCCCAAGTTAAACATCATAATTTATGATAACTTTAAGTCAGCCAGTAGGAATGAAAGATATGTGAGGGGGTGTTGAATACATTAGTAGGTTAGGCTGGATTGTCCACTATCAACTAGTCATCAGCTACAGTGATGTGTATGACAAGCAAATATATGTGGACAGGGCTTAAGCGAGGCTCGATCCAGCTGACACACCTCTTTATCTGAATGTTAGTTATAGTAACAGTGTAGTTACAGTAGTCGATACCACTTCATCGTCGCTCTCTTCCTCAGTCTTCTGCAGTTCTGACACAATGCTGAATTACTGAAATACACCTTTTTGTTGACTGCATGTGACACAGCTTGATCTGTCATATCTCCACAAAATAATAACAGCTTTTCTGTTTGTTTGTTTTTTTTCTCTCCCTGTCTCTCTTGCAGGCAAACTATCCCTGGAGGAGTTTATTAAAGGTGCCAAAAGTGACCCCTCCATCGTTCGGCTACTCCAGTGCGACCCCAGCTCGGCCTCCCAGTTCTAAAACTGCCCATGCTGCAAAGTCTTTTTTTTTTTTTTCTTCACAACTTTGCTCTGTTGCTATTGAAACAGTCACTCAAATCAATGCATGATGGTTCTCGTCTCTGATATTATCTTTTTGTTGTTGTTGTGTACAAAGATGGTAGAGGAGAATGAGGAAAGTCATCACTGTTGTTTTACTTTAATGTTTGGGAGAATGAAATATATATATATATATATATATATATATAGTGTTAACAGAGGCGCCCAGTAATGTTCCAGAATATCTATCTATCTCTCTCCCTCTGGGACGTTGGATTTCCAGGGAGCTTGTGATGAAGTCTGGATGGTTTTTTTTGCAGGGAGAGGAATCAGTTTCTACTCCTACACATATGCACATGTAGATGTAAATCATGTATATACTGTACGACTGTATATCATAAGATGAAGTGCATCTGTCTTCATATAGGGCACACACTCTTTGGCATTGAAAGGCAGTATTATGTAGCGTAGCTTCCTGGTGAGATCCAAATGGGTGGTTTGAGGGGGTGGGGTTACTTCTGTGTGATCTTTCGCTTGAAAAATGAAAGATCTCTTTAGGTTTTTATTGATATCTACTTGCATTTTGTTGATTTTGAAATTTGAAACGCTTTTTATTTTCCATTTGTACATACTGTTTTCCTCCGTCATGTTTTATTTATTCATTTTTATTCTTATTATTGTTCTTTTACTTTGATATGTTAAGATGACCGTATTCCAGTTTACAGTGACACAGAGAGAGAGAGAGAGAGACAAAAGGGGAGTCGAGCTTGATCTCTTTGTGGACTTGAACGGAGGAATTCCTGTAAAATAAGGGGATGCCATTTTGCATTTGATCAATGACACCAGTAGCACATATCATTTGAGCCGCCATGTGTTTATATAAAAGTATGGCTGTGCATTTGGTCTGAATGTGTGCGCGTGCATGTGAACACACACTGTGTGCTTGAGGCTAACTTTTACAGTATTATAATGTTGTGTTGTTTCTTAATTTGTAAGTATTTTAAAGATCTTTAACAATGAGCAGTAAACTTAAGATAGCTGTAACCGTTCACTATACTACTGCATGATCCTTCGAACCAGACGACAAACAGAATCCACAAACACAGTTTACGCACAGTGGTATCTTTTTGTAGCTCTTCAGCCTCCTCAGCATGGACCCCCAGGCAGAAATGATTGGATATTTGTCTTGCTTTGGGACAACACGGCCCTCCTACCCGCGCTCTCTTTTCCTCTGACAGACAGAGAACTTACTAAGGGCTTGTTCATCACTCTCTAGTTGAATGCTTTTTTTTTTTTAACCTCCTGGATTAGTCTGCTTGCAGAGCAGTTAGATGAAGGGACATGTTTCATGAGATTGCAGCAAGTTCAGATATGTGTTCTAATTTGGATCTCTTATTTATAATTAGAGCAGAAAGAATGTTGAATATTTTAAAAAGCTATACAGTTGTGTCCTATATCAGTGACAAATAAGTCTTGTGTGTTGTTAAGGTTTTAAAAAGATTGAATGCAAACATGAAGAAAACCTGAACCTGAAGTAAACATAGCCACTGGTTGCAGCACACCCAGCACCATTCTCATATATCACGCCTTAAATGCCCCCATTGTCAGATCTCTATTGCCCTCTTGTGTTTTGAAGGTAAAACACACACACACACACACACACAATCAAATTAAAGCATTGGACAAAGCAAATAGAAAACGTGTGTGAATGTGTTGCACAAGAAAGTTTGAATCAAGGAGTTTGTCACATCAGATTTTCTCATCGTGATTATCATGATAAACAACAACAACAACAAAAAATCATGATAACATTGCGATATTTATAGGAAATGATGTCATTCAAATACGTGTCTTCTTTCACAAATACTGCATGGAGGCGGCAAGAATCTAACTGCATAAAAGTATACAATTCCACAGTTACTTATGATATATTTGCATTACTCAAACAACATTGATAATTCATTTTTTAAATACCAGGGTTATTCTTAAGGTTACCGTGACACCTCTGATTTGTAATATTGGTTCAATGTTTTATTTCAGTGGTGTGCTGTTGAAAAGAGAGAACACCAACATACCAACCATTATTTTCTTTCAATGTTATCTGGCTATTATTAGCCAGAATCTAACTTACTTACCAAGTGAATTATTGTTCGCAGGGGGGGCTGAGAGTCGTCCTGGTGCTGCTGCATCTATGTGTCATTTAACTAGTACAAACACTTGCACAGGAGCTTCCTAACCAGCTGCACCTCTGCTTTGGGGATCCTTTAGTGTCACTGCCTTCTGCTGGTAGGATAAAGAACAACAGTTGCTACTCCGATCTATTACAGTGTAAACCTTTTCTATTCTCACTGCCTCTGATGAACTGGTACCTTGTGTTGGATAAATACGATCTCCCTTCTTTCTTCCTTCCTAACCTTCCTACTTTTCTGTTGCATGAAAACCTCGTGTGAGGATGTCATGTTTATTCCGTTGAACCTGAAATCAAAATATATGTGTTTCTAAGCTGCACGTGTGGACTGCGTCCTCATTTGTGGATATTTTGGATATGTGTGAAATGCATTGAGACATGGATGTCAAACTCATTTTACATCATGGGCCACATACAGCCCACTTTCACCTTAAGTGGGCCAGACAAGTAAAATTCCCCTGTCTGTCACTGTAAAGAAGTTTAACCATTTACATTGTTATAACATTTAATCCCTGAGATATCTCAATATAAGAAAAAGACCCGCAATTTCAAAATTATGTCTCAGTTTTTCTACACGATATAGAAATGCTGCTGTATTAAAGGAAGAAATCTGTCAGCATGACTCTTTGCACTTCAACTGTAAGAAGTAAATGTGTAAAATTACAGAAAAAGGTCTGGTAGCTCATTTCCCAGAATGTCCTGTAATTATAAAGCAGAAATTTGTTGTTAATTCACAGAAAATAGCCTTTTTTAAATTGTGGACCCATTGTAAAAAAATGTCTATAGTAGATAGTGAAAAAAAAACAGGATTTTTTTCTGTCATGTAATTGTTTATCTATTAATCAGTTACTTTGGTGTAGTATGAATGGCCATGGGGGAGGCTTTTATCAGCTGGAAAAGCTGTAAAACTTATGAAAAGACAGTTAAAAGTCCAAAATTTATGTCCTCCACTACATTTTCCAAAGCCGTCCAGTGAAATCTGTGCCGGCCGATTCTGGTCCCCGAGCCTTATGTTTGACACCCCTGCATTAAGAGATCATGTCTGATCTGACAGCTGAACTTTCACAGGTTTACAACATGCCAAGGTACATTGCAGGCCCTTATTGACATATACCTGCCAGGTTGTCTACACATGTGTAACCAGTCATACCTGTCAGGTCACCCACCATCTGCTGTCATTAACACATACTAACTAAAAATGTTTAAATGTGTCAAGAACAAAACACACAAGAAAACAGCATGGTTTTCGAATAAAAACTTTATTTACGTAAGAAATAAACAGGAAAATGTAACTTTTCTTGACCTAAAAGCAGAAAAAAAGTGAGCCTCCATTAAATATGTTAGTCAGTTTTGTTGCAGACACTTCCAGGAGAGGACACTACCCTAAGCTAAACACAAAGATAAAGTCAGGGGATGATTAGCTTAGCCTAGAAAAATCAAAGCAGCAGGGAGAAATAGCTAATGTAGACATTTCTGCTTGTGTACAGACAAAAAAAAAAAAGAGGGTAAGTTACAAAAAAGGTTATTTAGCAAGCATCACAAAGTCAGATAAGTGGTTTTCAGTTTTCAGTTTAAGATGAGCTAAGTTCACACAGAAACTAAGTCAAAATGACAAGCCTCAATAAAATAGTGGTGTTAGCAGCATTTAAATTACTGCAGCTAAGTCACTTGGTAACATATGCTGGCAAATTAGTAACACAACAAAAGCAGCTTTAGTGTGCGGTAATACATTTATTGCTAGAGCTAACATCCCAAGTCAGAATAAGGAACATTTTCATCTTGTTCTTCCCATTCTGTTGGCACTGTGCAAAAGAACCCACCAAACAAATAAAATAAAAAATACTGTCGGCCGTCAGTGCTACCCCTCAGCCTCCTAGTAGATGCACCTCTGGTATAAATTTGAAAATCCTAGCTGACATCTTTCTTGAGTTATCGTGTTCACAAACTAGGGTGTCCACACCGGCCGGCCAGCCCGGCAGGGTGATGACACGGTGAAATACTGAGCTTTGAATTGTAGTAGAGGTTTTGTTGTTGGAGAGGGCTAACTTGCAGATTAGCTCTGCTTCATGGCTTTATGCTTTGAAAGTGTGAATCAAGTTTTAAGGAGGTCCGATCTGAACATCTAACATCAGAGCGGCATCGGTTCGTTAATCCAACTCTTGGCAAGAAACTGACAAGCTATTTCTCATAATTCCATTCAGACCTGGCACAGTGTCCTGTCTTTACAGCATTTAGCTGTAAGAATTCTCTCCTGTAGTTTTCTCTCCTGATGTGACTATTTCGTTGATCACAACCACAAGAATGAGAACTGACAAATTCCCATAACTGGGATGCTGCACACTGTGCAAGCAGTCAGAAAATTCATAGATCAGTTCCACTTAATGAAGCATCTCCTTCATCTGAGGCCAGAGCTTTAAAGTACTGACAGGAAACAAGGGTTGTGAGTATTATGTTTGACTCTAAGTAGCTCAAACCTCATAGCCCTGCATATGGGTCTTCAAGAAGATCTGCTGTGTCATATAAGACTATATCCAGAAGCTGGACCTGTGCAGAGTATCCCTTTGGAAGACCTGGTGTTGCTCCGTTGCCCTTTGATGGCTGCCAGCCCTTTTTACTTGCTTTTCTCTGTCTGACCTCACTCTGTGTGGCTGGTGAAGAGGTTGGCTCTCCGAGGGAGGAAGACTGTGGTGCTGTCGGGGAAGATATTGTGGAGGAGTAGGAGTTCGGTGCTGCTGTTGCGGAGGTGCAGTGCTCCTTCTTGGTGGTTCATTATAGCTTCTTGGAGGTTTAGAATAGCAAGGAGAAACATTTTTCTCAATTGGCTCCACCATGTTAATCTACACAAACACAGAAATATTATATTAGTTATGTTGCGCTCTCTGCCAACAGAGTTCAATAAACGCTTGAGTCAAAATCTCACCGATTTGCCTCTGTCTCTGGGTCTCTTCCTGTTAGGGCAGCAAGGCAGACCCAGGAAGGAAATGCAGACAGCAAAGAAACGGGCGCAAAACACCAGCTGGATGAGACAAGTCACGATTAAAGGCACCCACAGGATCAGAGTGGTACTCTGGGGAGGGAGGAGGTGAAGATGAGTTAGTGGGAAAACACCAGCTGGACCATTCAGAGAACAATATATAGAAAAACACTCTGCAGTCTCACATAAAATGGGGAAACCATATAGATAATAATGTGATACAGAATTTAATATGTTCTCAGAATTTAATAATTTAATATGCATAGCAGTGCTGCAAAAAAACCCAAAACAACAGTAAGTCTGGGAATTTCAGCTTGCACAGGAGAGGCTGAATAAAATATGCTATGCAGAGCATATCAGCATGAAACCGTACAGAGGGAATTCAAAGAAAAAGTGATGCCTTTTGTTGTTAAGCATGCTGACTTGCAGACTACAAAGAGAATGAAAAGTGTACCGCTCAAAATTTGGAGCTCTCTTTGTAAATCATGATGAAATATGCAGGAAGCACAGAAAATAAGGCTTGCATAACCATCATTACTGCTTCTAAGCACGTATGTGTGCCAGAATCAAAAGTCCAAAACACACTTTCAGGTGATGTAATGTACCCTCTGGCAGCCATATTGGAGGCCACTAGCTAATACGCAGCTCCGAAGGAACAGCATGGTCTGCAGTCTCAGCAGACTACAACGAAGCTTAATACTCTGGGGCCCAGTTTAAATTTGGTCCATCACAAACTTTATGTGGAGATAAAACAAGAAGGAAACACACCAAAGATGATAAATCCCTCACCAAACCCTCATTTCCAGAAAACTAGAAAACAGAACAGCTTGGGTTTAAATGTTACCATTTGCCTTCATTTTCAAATAAGCATAGCTTTAATTTTATTTCACAGCTGTCTAATGACTTGTTTAACCCATTTTCTCTCCTTTTAGTATCCTTTAATGTTAGCTAGTTACTTAGTATTTAGGCAGCTCATCATTGCTGTGATGTTCATATTTGCCAAAACTAGTCTGACCATTTGCTAGCAGTTAGACGCCCAGACACAATCTATATGGACAAAAGAATTGAGCCACATCTCTTAATCTTTTCTGGTGTTTTCAGTCCCATTGTCACAAGTGAATAAAATCAAGCACCTAGCCATGCAGTCTGCCATTACAAACATTTGTGGGTTCTATAAAGACCTCAGAGAATAGCCACAAAGTGGCAGCACATCTAAATTTAGAGAGTGGGGTCGCAGAGTGATGCTGAGACACACAGTGAATAAAAGTTCCAAACCTCCTCTGGCATTAACATCAGCACAAAAAATGGGTACCAGGAGCTTTACAGCATGGGTTTCCATGGCCAAGCAGCTCCTGTAGGTATAATGTCTAGTCTTTTCATCCATATAGTGTAACTACTGAAGTAACAGGTAAAGAAAAGTACACCTCAGGTAAATCTACATCTTTAGTGTGTAGTTTCATGTTAAAGGATTAGTTGCTATGGAGCTATGCAGAAAGTCAGCATACCCAGCAAACACAGTTTCAAAATGTTTGCTGGGTATGCCGGTGTTATCTGTCCCAGTCAAAACCGGTCTTGGGCAGATCCTGACATTGTTTCCACATACAACAGAGGTCCAGTCAGACTGTCTCTTACAAAGCAAGTAAGAAAAGCTAATTTTTTAAAATGCCAAAACAGTATTACTGGTTCCTTTTTAAATATGAACAACGCTTTCATGTCATTTATGAATATCTGTGTTGGAATTCTGTCTCTTATGTTCCATGGCGACGTGTTACAGCCATCCTTCTACACTGTCTACTGACTATTGATCGGGTAGCTCAGTGGGATGAAAAATGCATTTCAAAGAGAGAAGTCACCATGTCACGTCTCCATGATTGATCTTTTTCTGAGTTTTTTATTCTTCTCACAAGTGAGAATGCGTTGTATGTTTCATTTTGTTCTAACTGATATAAAAATATAAAACAATACTCGTACAAAGACTTCTCTTTCTCTAGAGGGATGTCCAGGGGATGCTCATGAAGGACTCCGGCAGGCGGTGACATTACGTCTTTAACGCCAGCACAACTTTTATTTTGGAACTGTTTTTCAACCAAGACTAGATGTCAAGAAAAAAACCAGTCAACTGATGGTTATCAAGGATCAAAATGTAGTTAAACTTAACACAAAAAGTAAGTAAAAGTAAGCACCTGATTGTCAGCAGCTCAAAACAAGAGTCAATAGCCAAATAAGCTGTTTGGCATTGGCAGAGAAGATTTGGCACATTTTTCATGGGTGCAACCCACAAATGCATTTTCCTTACAAATGTGGCACCATTTAAGGGCAAATAAACAGGCTTTCCAAAGGTATAAGATTTATTACCATGAGCATTGGTACAACAAAGAAATAATCCACCAAACACAAATTTCCTTACTTTTTGTGCTACACTTAGTTAGCACAAGTGTAGCACTTAGTCATAGCTAACGTCTGCCCTCCTGAACATTTGCATAGCAAGTGGTAGAAAACCTCTCTATGAGCTTACAGTGAGCCAGAGGGACACTACTGAGATTGGTTGTAATGCTGTGAGCGACTTTGGCATTTCTGACTACACACTTGCGCGACCATCTAGATCCCGGTTTCCTGAAGTCAAACCTGTGCACCATCAGCCACCCTTTTGCTCTAATGAAGAATTGACATTAGTGCATACTAGACTTTTTTTTTTTTTTTTTTTTTTTTATTTTTTATTG
>VUQS01038718.1:87693-99619 GCA_015108495.1 Heterochromis multidens | reverse complement strand
GTTTCTGTGTGTGTGTGTGTGTGTGTGTGTGTGTGTGTGTGTGTGTGTGTGTGTGTGTGTGTGTGTGTGTGTGTGTGTGTATGTGTGTTTGTCATGTCTAATGTTTGTGTGTTGGTTTACAAACGTAACACTGGCAATTTTACTGTACCTGCTTTAGGTTGCAAGGATGATGTTAAAGAAAATCTTTCAAATCTAAAATGATAATTAAATAAAAGTACACATTTTCTTAAAAAATTTAGTTATATGCCAATCCTACTGGCATATAACAATACATAACAATACAGATACACTGTGAAACTAAAGCTTTTCTGTTGTGTGATGTTGAATGTACAGTGTAGTGGGGCTCCAAGGGGATTGCTATCACAGCTGCAGCCTGCAGGATGCCGTGTTGTTTATATATTGTGGTATGCTGTGCTTGTGCTAATTTTTTGTTTGACAATGCACAAAACAGAACCTGCTTTTATAACCTGCTATTTTCAGTAGAGTAGCCTGGCGTATACATAGATAATTGATGTCATGTAGATTTTAAAACAAACAGGTAAAAAAAAGAAATCTCTTTCAAGCCTGCACCCGGATTGCTAGTCCTGAATCCACCTATGACTGGCCCTGCCTCCTCTAAGCTTCTATATGCACTATAATAATGAAACAGTCTCTATACACTGATATCTACAGAAAGTGATAATCTGTTAATCCTCATAAAACCACAGAAGTCATACCATGAAAACCGAGTTGAACTAATTAGTGCTATGTACATAAATTTAACAGCTGCAGCTTTTCTTCTTTAGGACCTCATTTATTAAGACTATTTATGCAAATAAAGTCAGTCACAAATCTCTAATTGGGATACCAGGGGCACAACAACCCCTTACTGCAGCCATGTGTTTTAAAATGAGTGCAGAGCTATAGTGAAAAAACACAATATGATTTTACCAGTGTAGCCAGTTACATTGTCTCATCTTGAGATTCAATTCCTTTTTTTTTTTTTTTAAATGGCTCCATGCCCACTACAGCACTAGCCAGAGGCATTATGTTATGTTGCTTGAGTCCGCCATAGCAAAGAACTGAAGGGAAGATTGTGATATTTCACATTTGGTCGGATACTGAACTTTTAACACTAATATTTGGTGCCCACGTATTAAATGTCTTCAAGGTCTTCAATACATATGAGCCTCAACAGACATGGATGTAAACTGCAACATAAATGGTCGATACAGGCACACATCAGCAAGGTGGTAATTTATTTAATTTTTTATCAAACAGACTTTTGGCTCTTGAAGATCAGCTGTTTGGAAGACCCTTTTAAGGTGTTCTCTTCACACTTTAGTTGATTATTACTGTATATTTTGTGCAAACAAACAAAGGTCTCTGTGGGATGTGTCTTAAATAAATCTACTTTGGGAAAAATTGACTTGCATTCACATTGACACATTGATAATCTTGCATTATATGTTTTACTGAACTTAAATTACACAGATCTTAGGGTAAATGCATATGCAGAATCCTGTCAGTGTATGACACAATTGGATCATAATTATGGATGCTTTAAGTAAACAGCATTATCTTATTGTAATTTTTTGCATACACTCCATACACTCTTAATCTGGAAAGTAACTGTTGTTAGCTTTGAAGTAAATCTGGTTTAAAAAGTACTAACTTTACATGTGAAATATATAGAGCTACAATGGTAGGGGTGGCTGTATTGACATTATATGAATATACATCAGTCTCCACTCTCTGACTGCACACCCCTTCACATCGACTGATGTTGCCCTATGGCAGATTCTACTTCATCCTAATAAGAATTAATAATTGAAAATAGGAAATCAATATGTGCAAATTAAGTCTGGTAACAGTTGGTATTGTCAGGTTGACATTGTTTTTTGGAAGGACCATGCCATTCCAGGTGACTGATTTACTGTGTGTTATGTCTTTGAAGTACTACAATCGCGGCTTTATTTATACTCAGGTCACTGTGTATTGTTGTGCACTGTAGATAAATGTCCGCCTTTGCTCTGATTGCTTTTTTTGTTGTCCTGTGGCAAGAGAGCAAAGGGTTTGTTTTCTGCAGGACAGGGTGAAGGGTAAATTATTAATTGGAAGGAGCAGTGGGCTGTGTAACAATTTGCTGATCCAGAGGCTTTCATGAGCCGTGTCAGGTTCTGTTGAACAAGTGACTGGTTTACTGCAATGAGGCAAAGCATCTCTCGCAGGCTCTCGCATTACTGCTCAACATGGGCAGCTTTATTAGAAAGTGAGGGGCACTCTTTTTAGTAGCATTACTTTTAAGTGCTTGTTTAGAATAACACGTGAGATCACCTGGCCTTGTCTGTCTCAGTCAGCCACGGGTCCTGTTAACCCTGTTAGAGCTGTGCTGCAGAGGAGCTGGCTGCAGTACTTCTATTGATCCACGTTAACATCCTATAGAGTAGAACTCAGACAAATGATCAGATCCTCCTCAGGATAAACAACCAGGCCAGACTTTTTAATCGGTAATGCATAGTCCTAAAAGAATTAAGTATTCACTCATTAGTTTTGTGGCTCCAAGTAGGCAACAGTCAGGTCTTGTTAATTCTTCTCCAACCGCAAGGTGGTATCAGGAGGAAACGTATGGTGCATTATAGTGAAATGTTTGAGCAGCAAACTCTGCTCAGAGTCCTTGTGTTGTTGGCTTGGTTGTGTGCTGCTTTTCCCCTAGGGAAATGTGAACACACAGGGTCTCAGCTAAGATGAATTAGGGCAGGACAAAAGACACGCCCTACAGCAGAAGCTGCAGCATGCTGTTATTCCAATTCAGCAGAACGGCACTCATAACTATTGGCAGTTTCTTCTGTATATTTAGAAATTAATTTGTCATGCTCTCATGGATGTATCTAAACTTTTTACTTGTTGTGCCTGGGTTTTCTGGGGACTAATAAATAACAGCATAATAGGTGTCAGCAGAACATGGAGGTGCCAGTAGGACCTGTCTTGTAGCGTATTGGCTGCTTTTTACAGCCCCAGGTTTAACAAAGCTCAGAGACATTTATCACTCAGTGCAAATTTACCACTTTACACAACAATCATCACTTTCCCTCTAGACCCCGTCCCAGCCCTGTCTGCTTCTCACTCAGTTAGTCTGCATCAATGAGTCAGGGAGCTGTGATGAATAGTTGAATGTTGAGTCTGGCTTTTTTTTTGAATAACTCCTTTTGCAAATAGCTCATATTGACTGAAAAGCAGAGTATTACATTCTTGTGTCAGCTAAATTGTAGGAACAATTGTTTCATTGTTCCTTTTGAAAAAAAATATAATTTTAACATTTAAAATGTCTAAAGAGAGTCTGTCTCTTTATGCCATTTTTAAGTGGTGACTTGTCGGCATTAATTCTGACCATGAAGTATAATTTGAAAATTCAGATCTGTCAAGGAAAGAAGAAAAAAGAACAAAGCTAGTGGAACAAAGTGCGATTCAGACAATATGAAGCTCAGAGGTGCATTCTTCTCATGAGGCAATGCAGGCGACTCATCAAGACAATGAGTCACGCTGCTTTGCTTTGCTACAAGCTCTGCTCAAAAGTAAGCATGGAGTAAAAGGCTCTCAGGCGCCAGAGCATTTTCCCTTCTAATGTCTTTAGTTAAGTTATTCCTCAAGTGTCAACAGTGTGTGTTAATAATAGTTATGTGACAGTGAGTGACTCAGGCAATGGGGAGTGAAGTCAGGCTGCCTGCCAAATATTCCAATAGCAATAATGTGGCTTTTACAGTCAGAGTGGGCAAAGGAGAAAGCAACCGTCTGCACCATCCACCACCACTAGCCAGCATTTATACTATAATTGTAATTGAAGTTTGCTTTTCCCCTCCGTCGAGCTGAATAAATGATGTCTAAAACTTGGGTGCCATTTGAATGGTGAAAGATATTCTGTGTTTAAAGAGCTTGACTGAGGCCTTTATTTTGAATTTAGTTTTGAGAAGCTTATGGCAGCTTTCTGTGGCACAGATTTCTCCTCTTCAAGAACAGTGACAAACATTTTGCTGCAAGTTGCCAAGTTCAGGAGAGCTCCTGAATGAAGTCAGCTGCTGAAAGCTGTTTGGTTTTAATCCTGTTGCAGCCAGCCTCTGATTATGCAGGCTCTTGAGCATACTTCAAAGCTCAGCACCACCATGATGGCTCTCTCAGCCTATTCTTTGGACATCACCTTCAGAAGTTTACTACCTGCCGGTAGCCCTTCGTGATCTGTTTTGTTCCAGCAGAGGGGATTTTACTCAGCATCCCTGGGATTGGACCTTTCCCTGTGTGTGAGGTTATCCACATTCTAACTGTTATACATTATGAGCTCTGAGAGTTCAGGCTGGATGGTGTATGTGTCCTCTGGTTAGGCACAATGACCCAGGCCAGACCAGTTAATAGGTTAGACTGCATTTTCTCTAGTTTCAGACTGGGATTTGTTGCCTACAGACCACAACCCACAGGGGTCCTCATCACCGCACACAATTTAGCTGTTCTCTCTGGAAGCTGAAGCCTTCATGCTACATGCTACTTTCTTCTTCTATTTCTCTCTGTTTTTGCCTGCAGCTCATCATGAACTCTGACTCCTTAATCACAGTTAAATGCTGTCAGAGCTGGGAAGTGAGAGACTACTGGGTAAAGTTTCCGAACCTCCGTGTAGGAGAGAGACAGCAAGATAATGGGCTTTGCTCTCAATGTGCTGAGGCCTCTAACTGCAAGCTAAAGGAGGTTTAAAACTTCAAATGGTAACATTTGTTGAGCTCCTAAGCACCAGAAAAGTCTGCAAATTAAGCACTGGATAGATTTTGGCTTATTCTGTTTCTCTCTGCTTCTTTGGTATTTATGTATTTATTTCTTTTAACTGACATCATATTTTGAGTTATACATGTAAGAATGTAAAATGCTCTCTCTACTAATGTGGTCAAGGTTTGAGCTGAAGCCAGAGGTGATGATGTCTCTAAGTTGTATAGACACTGCCCATTTTTCTGCTTTGCTGAGGGAGCACTGTTGAGCAGAGGAAGCTCTGATGAGTGCTTACAGACTGCTAAACCAAGTTGCAGTTAAGCTGCTCATCCATTACCACCACCGCCCGTACACCCCTCAAGTTTAATGTGCCAGGGTCGTTTGCGTGGCAGCAGCTCAACCTTCAGGGAGCTCATTCATGCCAGACTGGAGTCCAGGAGCAGATTAGATCAAATCAGTGAGAGCCCTGTAATGTAGCCTCTAGTCTGTCCAAACGCAAAAGCAATACGGCACTAGCCCAGTGTTTCGGGACCCCCTTCAGGGCAGACCTGTCCGTATCAGTGAAGGGCTGATCATCTTCCTGCTGTGTACCTGGAAAAACAGGCTTCAGTGCCGACCATGAAACAGAGTTCATTAAGCTCCAATTCTGGCTGATCACAGCTCTGGCAAAGTGAGCATACAAGGAGTGTCTTTACATTTTCAGCTCAGGCTGTGTTGGTGTGAGAATCAGTAGGGGAATATTCTCTATCCTGGCTGCTGTGCTGGCCTGGATCTCAAGCTGGGCTTTTCTGTGAGGCAATACAGCTGCTGATGGAGAAACATAGTGCCATATCAGTCACTTAAATCATTAGTAGAACCTCAAAAGAGAAATTACCTGGCTGAGAATGAAGACAGCTTACTAGCCCAACTCAGTGCTGATTGTTCTTCATGCAGAATGTGGCTGTTGATCACTAGTTGTTTACTTGATTACAGGACTAATTGAGGTTTTTCTAAACAGACCAATTCCCTGGACTGTGCGAATCACTTGTTGTACATCATACCCTCAGGTACCTCTTAGTATAGCCACTGAATTTAACACTGAGCAGCTAGAAAATTGTCTCATACAGGTGTTGTTCCAAATTAAACTTTTCTGCTGTATTACTCCAAGTTCAGTGCATTTAGCAAAATTTGAAAAATGAGTACTTATTATCAGTTACAACAGTCTGATGATTCGACTGTCTCAAGTATCTTATTTCTTTTTTTCATTTTGACAGCTAACTCCTGAAGTTACACCTGAAAAGAGGTGTTAAAAACATTAAAGTATCAAACTGTTATATATGAAAAATGATTTGTTCCTTGTGTTAATCTTTGAGTCATTCTTTGCTCTTTCGTATAGTCACTGAAAGGTGTGAACAGCTTGCACATGTGCTTCCCTTTTTTCCAGATTAATTTCAGGGTGTTATTAAAGATTTTTCTCTATGATGGCTGCGATATGTCAACATCACATATATTCAGCCTCACACTATATATTTTTACCACCATTTCATCGTAACAGAAATCTGTTTTTCATCTTTTTAATCATTTTATTTGCTTGTTGGTAATGCAGATCTGTCATCAATCCACTACAAGGAATTTGAACCAAAACACACAAAACCTGCACATTTAAATTTTTATATCAGCACTGAATCTGACTGATATAAGAAATTAGCTAGTTTGGTATATATTTCACTGTGCTGATTTTAGGCAGAAGAAAACAGGCTTAAATCAAACTCTACCTAAAAGCATATCTTTTATAACAACTGAACAAATACATTTTTTGGTGACCTAAATGTTATTAAAACTTGAACTGAAAAACTGTGAATTGGTCTAAGTTCTAAGAAGAAAACATTTACAGCATTTAAAAAAAAAAAAAAAATCATGCCTGTTTATTTGTATGCAGAAATTTGCAGTGACTTGATTCACAGGTTGTCATGAGATCAGATGAGACAGATCCTGACTTCATAAGGTTGCCAGGTTCCCATGCTAAATGGGACCATAAATAATAATAATGTAATACATAATAATAATAATGTATTACAGGAGACATTATATTGTTAAGACCATAAACTCAATAGGAAAATGTTCCATGCATCCGTTTTCTTGTGCTTATCCAATTCAGGGTTGTGGTGGGTGGGGCTGGAGCCTATCCCAGCTGTCATAGGACCAGATGCAGGCTACACCTTGGACAGGTCGCCAGTCTGTTGCACGGCTAACACATAGAGACAGACAATCATTCACGCAACACCAGTTAACCTAACATGCATGTTTTCAGACTGTAGGAGGAGGAACCCAGGACCTCCTTGCTGTGATAGTGCTAACCGCCTCCGAAAACGCTTAGAGGATTAATAAGTGGAGTGAGTAGTAAGGTCATAGAGAGTTTTATCAACCAGAGGGATCACCCCCTGCTGGCCATTTTAAAGAATACAGGTTTAATGTACTTCCGCAAGAGTCTATGTTTCTAACCAGTCCTAAATGTAGGTTAAAGTGCACTGACACACACAGAGAAGAAGATATTGTGCTGACTGTATTTACCAGTTTTTTTTATGTCACTCTTTCCCTTACATGCAGCTTTAAAAGTAGCAACTGCAACATATAAATTATGCGCACATCCTTGGCAGCATTACTGTATGATGAGGATCATATTAGAAAACCTTTAAATTTTTCATCTGCAGAGCTGTAAAGCTGGATTTTGGTATTTTTAGAATGATAGAAAATGTTAAAAGCTTAAGTTTCAGCCTATTAAACCTACAGCTATGAAATGTTTACATTTAAGACATCTTTACGTGACAGGTTTTCTGATGTTAAGGTAGCAAAATAGAAAATATCAAATATATTAAATCAGTCTGAAAAAAAGAGGTATTCTATGTAAAATGCTTAATATCTTTATTTACTTATGGAAAGATGGTTGGTCATGATGTTAAGATGATTATGCAGCCTGTTTGGGAAGTAAGCTAACAATAATGTTTACAAGGTTTCTGTACAGGGTGTTTGTCAGCCAGAAGCTTTCTTTAATCACTTGTTTTTGTTTATATTGACTCATACAGACACGAGATATGAATTTTGTTGTGCATTGTTGCTACCTTATAATTGGATTGTACAAGCATATATGGGTAGTTTTTGAAAATGTGAAACAGAAGATCAGTAAACACACAGTCTCATTTTGATTTCTAATCAGGTCTTTTCACTGGGGAGTTAACATGTTCTTCCTGTCTTTGTGTGTCCATTTTTCTTAGTAATTGCTTGACAGTGCAAGGAGGGTTTTCCTTTGCTTTTTGCTCAAGGCATCCTCATAAAAGTATCTGCTCTCATATGATCCTGAAGAGGAGTGAAGGAACAAAAAATTAACAGTTCATTGTCATACCTCTCAAAAGCCTACATTTTGACCTCTGTGATTTTGAGCCACAAGATCATTTATTCCTGCTGAAGCGCTAAACAATGTCACGATTATATTGTTTTGGTTTTTGAAAAATAGAAATAATTTCCTTCAACATATCTTAAGCTAACATCTACACAAGCATGAGAATTTAGTGTTGTTGTTGTTGGCTATAGCAGTAGAATAGTGTACTGTATATCAGATCAGTCCATAAACCACAGTGCCAGTGTACTGGTTTTGGTGATGAGGAAACACCACATGCACCAGTATGTCTTATTAATGTGTTTTGTCTATGGCCCACAGGAAAGCTATCAGCCTTTTGGTGCACAGATAGTATTTTAATAATATGTTAAATTATTTGCATGAAAAAATTAAATCCAGCAATTTGTTTGCAGTTACATGTTCTAAAGATAAAAAAAACACACAGATTAAAGCTTTAAAACTGTCTCTAAGACAGTGCTTCCAAATCATACCATTATAATAAAGAGTAATTCATTGGGAGGAGTATTTCCTTTGAACATTTATTATTAATGATGAACTTTTATAGTTATTCCAAATAATCATTAATAAGTAATTTTATTATTTTATTTGCTTTTACGTGATGATTATGATTTCAGATGTTTTCAAGGGTGTTCTGGTGCATATTCTCCTTTTTTTTCTGGTGTGTTTGATGCCACTTGTCTCTGTGCCTGCAGGCTGTGAGAGTGACTTCTGGGGACCTCACTGCAGCAATCGGTGCCAGTGCCAAAACGGAGCTAAATGTAACCCCATCACAGGTGCCTGTGTCTGCACTGATGGGTACCAGGGATGGCGTTGTGAGGAGCCCTGTGAGCATGGTTATTATGGCAAGGCGTGCCAGTTACCATGCCAGTGTCTCAATGGTGCCACCTGCAATCATGAAACAGGAGAGTGCATCTGTGCACCAGGCTACACAGGGGCTTTGTAAGTACCAGTATCATATTTACTCTTTCGGCACATTCTATGAAGAAATGTGAGTGTGTTTTCGTCTTTCTTGCTGATGCAAAGAACTGCAGGAAAACACAGGTTACTTATCTGAGACTTTTGAGTTGTGTGTTGACAGCTGTGGGGAGCGCTGCCCCTCTGGTAGTCATGGGCCTCAGTGTGAACAACGTTGCCCCTGTCAGAATGGAGGAACGTGCCACCACATCACCGGAGATTGTTCCTGCCCTGCTGGGTGGACGGTAGGTCACACAAGCAAAAACAAAGGCCCGAGGGAAAAATACTTGAACACTGTTGTTAGTTTAAAAAAAAAAAAAAACATTAAATGAGAATGCTGAGTCTCTGCTCCCTGGAAGAAAAAGATAGCATTTGTAGTGTGGAGGTTGACCACTATGAACTTTCCATGTGAAAATTAACTCTGCATTGACCTTTCTGAAGATAATATGTGAAAATATCTTCCAAAGTAAAGTGTACACTTCTGAACTCACTTCTTTAATGTAATACTTCCAGTTGCTTTCTAAAAAGTAAAACACATCTGCAAACACATAGGAGAACATTAACAATAGGTCTGAACTGTCCAAACATCAATAAAGTGTGTTGGCTTGTTTTCAAAGGGTTCGGTTTGTGCCCAGCCCTGCCCTCTTGGCAAGTACGGCATCAACTGCAGCAAAGACTGTTCCTGTCGTAATGGTGGAATGTGTGACCACATCACGGGGCAGTGCCAGTGTGCAGCTGGCTTCAGTGGGCGCAGGTATGCAGGTGACACCTCTGGCTGACAAACAGACTGCTCAGTTATTATTTAAAAAGGCTTTTTCTGAAGTACTCTCTGCAAACTTTTGTGCTCCTACTTTCAAAATAGGTCAGACAATGGCATGATTTATTGATATTAGTATTTAATGCAAAAGGATGGTTTCATGCAGTTACACATTTAACAGTCACTCATTGACTCATTCTCTTTGTTGACTTCTAAATGAGGCACAAACCTGGCTGTTCTTTAAAAAGATAAAGGAAATCCTAGCATATTCTTATGCTCAAGAGAAATAAGCATTTATAAATGCCCATTAGTCCATTTGAAGGTAGATTGGAAGCTTTTAATAGGGGTGTTGTATGTTTAATTAATCTTGTACTTCATGCTGGCCAGCAAGGTTTCATGTCTTCAGCCTTCATCCTCATCCACTCCCAGCCTATCCATTGATCTCACCATGAGCTACATGCTGTTTGGATTCTGCTCATTAATTATAAGTAATGGGCTTATATTAAGGTCTCATTGAAATCCACAGATCTTTTTAGTTCCCCGTGCCTGCCAGAGCAGCCCAGAGCAGCCTGGGTTTATTAGTTCATCTAAAGCAATTGTCTCTTGGATGGAAACACTTCCTTTACAAGACCTTTCCTTTACTTTATTATTTTGGAAAATTGCCCTCATTCATTTTGTCAGTGGCAGGTGAATTAAACTGCCAGGAATAATCTAAGATTGTGTTACCCCCCACCCTTGTGTGTCTAGTATAATAATACCATTGTCCTCTGATAAAACTAAAGCTAGGGTAATTTAAACATGAAACATAACTTGACCATTTTATATTGTAATTGAGCTATTTGTAAAAGCTTTGTTAGACTCCTGAGACTGAAACTCCATCAGGACTGTATACTTAAGTCAGTATACTGAAATGAAGGAAGAAATCCATTTTCTGATCTACTCTAGTTCATGTACAGAAACTTAAGCAATTTTTATTTAGTTGATGACGATTACTGAGTCTTGTCCAACCCCTGCAGGGACACTGAAGTACTCACAGCAGAGGCCTGCTGTCCTCGTTAAAATTTGACCATGGATTTATGAAAGTGTTTTTAAAGTAAACATTCATTATTAAAACCTTGAAATGTAATAAATTCACTTACCAGCCACTTTATTGGGTAGTACCAGCTTGGACCCCCTTTTGCCCTCAGAGCTGCCTTAATTCTTCGTGACACAGATTCAACGAGGTGCTGGAAACATTCCTCAGAGATTTTGGTCAGCTGTACATCCATAATGTGAATCTCCCATTCCACCACATCCCAAAGGTGCTCTGTTGGATTGAGATCTTGTGACTGTGGAGACCATTTGAGTACAGTGAACTCATTGTCATGTTCAAGAAACCAGTAGCATTATCCTGCTGAAAACAGCCATCAGAAGTTGGGTACACTGTGGTCTTAAAGATGGACATGGGCAGCAACAATACTGAGGTAAGCTGATACTAAGGGGCCCAAAGTGTGCCAAAAAAATATCCCACACCATTACACCACCACCAGCCTGAACCATTGATACAAGGCAGGATGGATCCTTGCGTTCATGTTGTTTACGTCAAATTCTGACCCTACCATCTGAATGTCGCAACAGAAATCAAGACTCATCAGACCAGGCAACATTTTTCCAGTCTTCCGTTTTCCATGTTTGGTGAGCTTAAGTGAATTGTAGCCTCATTTCTGAACTTAGCTGACAGGAGTGGTACAGTGTCGTCTTCTGCTGCTGTAGCCTGCTTCTTCTAACAGTCTGGTCATTCTTCTCTGACCTCTGACATCAACAAGGCATTTTCGCCCAGAGAACTGGATATTTTCTCATTTTAGGACCATTCTCTGTAAACCCTAGAGACGGTTATGTGGAAAAATCCCAGTAGATCAGCAGTTTCTAAAATACTTAGACTAGCCCATCTAGCACCAACAACCATGCCACATTTAAAGTCACTTAAATCACCTTTCTTCCTCATTCTGATTCTTGGTTTGAACTTCAGCAGGTTGTCTTGACCATGTCTACATGCCTAAGTGCACTGAGTTTTTTTTTTTTTTTTTTTTTTTTTTTATTTTCTTTTTTTTTTA